>RHDR01000097.1:0-65890 GCA_009806295.1 Davidsoniella neocaledoniae | reverse complement strand
TTCGAAGGCGCCTACTCCCAGGCCATCGGCAGCCAACGCTGGCCTCAGTCCCATACTTCGACCGCTGACCATAATACCACCAGCACCGACTACGGCACGCCCTCATCGCCGCCGTCCACTGCCACCCTGTTCATACAGCAGCAGGTCAGCCAGCGCGAGCGCGAACGAGCCCGCGAGCTCGCACTGCTCCAGCAACCAACAAAAGCAGCAGAAGCAATTGCTGGTCCAGAAACAGGCCTGCCTTACCCAGGACCTGGCTCAGCGAAAGGCCTCGTGGCAGGCTGAGATCGATAATTCCTTTTTAAGCGATTCTTACGACGCCGCTCCCCCGCCAGCAATTCCCGGGGGCCCTCGCCGAAAGCCATCCGGACCCCTGCCTGCCACTGCAGCCTCTTTGCCCTCTTCTTCTGTGCACGCCGCTACCAATAATATAGACTCCCCAGTGCCCATCCGCCCCCCTCCTCCTCCAGAGCCTCAGACGCAGCCTCGCACTCTCGAACATAAGCGCAGCATCCGCTCTACTAAGAGCCTCACGTCTTCTCGTCGCCGCGAATCGTCCAAGGGAACTCAGCTCCCGTTTGGAATCGGCAGCAACAACGCAGCCTCTGCTAGTTCCGCTACCGCCACCATGGACTGCGATTCGGCCCCCGCGCCAAATATTGGCTACGAGAAGTCTAAGGACGCCCAAGGCGCTAGCGGCCCGTCAGGCTCGCAGCAGAACAACACCAGCCAGAACCAAAAGGAAAAGACGGGCTTCTTCCGCCGTGTCTTTGGCTCCCGCACTACCTCCTCTACAAACCTCACCGAAGTCGCTCCCGTAGAAACTCCCGATCGCAGCAAGTCGCAATCTACACCACCGTCTCGCGATGCTACACAGCAGCCACATCACGTGCTCCAGAAAAAGACCTCGGCTTTCTTTCGCCGCCGCAAGAAGTCCTTCACCGACCACGATGCTCCGCCCATGCCCATGCCAATGCCGCCTCCCTTGCCGGCCGCCTCAGTGGCGTCTCCTTCTTCACCATCAGGTAATACCATCCCTTCCGTTGCGCTCCCTGCAGACTCGGGCAACTCAACTGCGGCGCTTGCCCCTTCGCTGGCGGCAGCGCCACAGGTCACGGCTGCAGGAACATCGGCAATCGCGACTGGTGGTACCAGTGGTTCTCGAGCGGCAGCTTCAGCAACACCAGCACAGAGCTCATTGACCAGATCGGGCTCAGCTACTGCGGGCGGCTCGTCCAGCAAGCCAGGACTGCTTGCTTTGACGCCAAAGTCAAACGCCAATCCAGAGCCAAGCCCCGTGAGCTCCCTTAGAAAGGTCATGACCCCCTATCTAAAGGGCAGTCCTGTCACGTCACCTGGTTTTTCTGGAGCTGCTGTTGGTACTTGTTCCGTTCTACCACATCCACCACCACCTGGTGTTGGCCTGGGACTCGAAGAGTACACAACACCTTCAACGCCCGAACGGCCAACCAACGCTCGCCGAGATAGCACAAACCCCAATGATCCTGGATTCAAGCGCTCATTCTCTCCAGAATACGAACCTAGCCCGACAGCCGTGATCCGCAAGGTTGACCGCGACGCCGAGTCGGTCTATTCGACAGCCAGCGAGAACTTCGGCTCCCCCAACCCATACCACTATTCCAGCGCCCGCGAAACCCCCGGCAGCGTGAGACCAACGGCGTCTTCCAACGGCCGAGCCAACTCATTCCTCAACCTAGACCAGCCTAGCGACAGCGAGATAGAGAGCTGGACTAGCCGTATGCAACAATCGACCGACAAGAAGCCCCCTCCTACTGCCAGTAGTAGTGTTTATACCAACAGCCGTCGCAGCAGAGGCGCTTCACAATCACTATCCCAGAAGTCACTAAGCAAATCACAGTCTCGCACCCGTGGTGACACTCTCGAGTTGGACGACGACCATCGTCACTCTGTCCTATTGCCGATAGAAGGCGTTCGCCAGGACGACTCCGAAGACGTCTCCATGAATATACCTACTATTGTCGGCGGTGATGAGAAGGGCGGCTCTGCCATCGACCCGAAGAACATCGATGAGCCCGATCTGTTCGTCGTTGGCGACCCTAGTGACGATGACCGTAGCAAGGCCCAAAGAATCTTCGACGGCGATGAGTCTTTCCTCCCGCGCGAGAAGGTTGCGGCGTGGATTGGTGAAGAAGGACCTGTTCGTCAGCGTGTCCTACGTGCCTATATTGAACTATACGAGTTCAAGAACACGAGCATCGTCGAGTCTCTTAGACAGGTTTGCAATAACCTCGTGTTCCGTGCTGAAACTCAGCAGGTCGATCGAATTCTAGTTTCCTTTTCCAACCGCTGGGCCGACTGCAACCCACGACACGGCTTTAAAACTATTGGTACGTTGACTTGTGCTCTGACAGTTATATTTCTGGTTTGGTACTAACATTACTTTCTCCTATGTAGACGTCATCCACTGCATTTGCTACTCCATCTTCCTCTTGAACACTGATCTACACATGGCTGATATTGAACAAAAGATGACACGCCCTCAATTCATCCGCAACACAATGGAGACTATTCGCCAGGCTCTCGAGGACTCGGACCCTGAATTTCTCGACCAGAGCGATAAACTCAACGCCAAGCAGTCCGAAGCCGGCTTCCGTAGCTCGCACCATGGCCTGCCCAAGCGCTCTTCTTTCTTGCCTCTGCGTCCTTCTGATAACTCTAACATTGCTGCAGGCCTCGCTGACTACGATGAGTGTGGCCCCCTTGTTAAAGCTCCGTTCGAAGGTTCGCAAAAGGCCTGGGAGGGCGTTATCGAGATTGTACTCAAGGAGATCTACACGAGCATCCGTGATGACCGTCTGCCTCTCATGGGCGCCGACACCGAGCGCCACCTCGGCGGTAACAATGGCCAAAGTCTGTCTGTCATGGGTATGTTGAAACGCAGCCCTAGCGTTCTGAGCAAGACGCCATCCGAGACACAAGCCTCATTGCGCGGTCGTATTCCCGAGTCATCGTCCCGTAACTCTACACGATGGGCGTCCAAGAGCCGTTCCCGGCCGCGCTTTGGCGCCCCTGGCTTCAGCTCGAGCCGCACTAGCTTTGACGACCAGAATTCGGTATGGAGTCCCGCCGCCTCATCTGCTACCTGGAGCAAGCACTCACTCGGCCGTACGCAGACATCGATGTCCATGGACTCCTTTGGTTCAGGTTTTACACGCAACGATTTCCAGCAAAGTATTGGTTTCGCAAATGCTCTAAACCTGTCCAACACCCGCGACGACCTCCCCGGCAACGCCTCTATCATCAGCGATGATATGCGCACGTCAGTTCCGCTGCTAGACGACGAATCATTGGAGTTAGCTGGCCCTCCTTGGGTCAAGGAAGGCCTTGTTAGCCACAAGCACCATCTAGATGGCATCGAGAAGAAGGCCAAGGATCGCAACTGGTCTGAGGTTTTTGCTGTTGTTCAGAAGGGTACTCTCAGTATCTTCTCATTCCAGCCCAACAAGTCAATGCGCAGTCGTCGTACTCGCAACGCCAACAAGGGCCCTATCACAGTCGGTGGCGGTAACTGGCAGGATAATGCCACCAACCTGGGCACTTTCGATCTGCGCCAGACTCTAGCTTCTAGCCTGCCTTCCCCCGGATACTCACGTACTAGGCCCCATGTGTGGGCTTTAAGTCTACCTACCGGCGCGGTCCATCTATTTCAAGCTGGCACGCCCGAGCTAGTCAAGGAGTTTGTGACTACTGTGAACTACTGGAGTGCTCGTCTAAGCACTCACCCACTTGTTGGTGGCATCTCCAATATTGAGTATGGTTGGAGTAGTGCTATTGTTCAGAACTCGCTAGTCACTGCCATCACCGAGTCCTCTGCGGGCGCTCCCTCAGACACGGCTACTATCAAGGATGGTATGACTGGTGAAGGCGGTCTCCCCCCCACGACCTGGCTCGTCAGCAGCTGTCCACGGACGCCACGGTAGCGTTGCTGGCTCCGTACGTAGCATGCGCTCAGGATCTCTAGATCAAGGCGGGCTCGCTAGCATGAACAGCGCTGCTATGCCCCGCGGTGCCGGAGGCAAGCTGCCCGGCGACAAGCTCAACATCACCGAATGGTCACCGCCGACCAGAGCATGCGGCCTAGCAACCTGGGCGAGGCAGAGCAGCTAGTATCGCTACAAAACTACGTACGCGGTATCGAGGCTGATCTGCAACTGCACAACCAACTGCGTAGCCCAATGCTACTTGCCTTCACGCCACGTGGATCGAACGCCACCAAGGCCATGGGTAACTGGGAACGTAAGAGTGCCTATCTACTTCGCGAGATTGTCAAGTTCCGAACATATGTGGATTGTCTACAACAAGCGGACACGAGACGGGCTGAAATCTACGCTGAGCGTGAACATGCTCGTCGTGCTGCTCGTGGTGATTTAGATTTGACGGATGATGAGGCTTCAGATATCGAGGCTGACGATGGTGTCACGTTGGATGCATAAACGGAATATAGGAGGACCCTTCTTTTTTTTAGGAAGCAAGAAAAGAAGATTAAGACCTTCTGAAAAAAAACATGTTTTTTTTTGTTTTGGGATGGTTGTTTTTGGATTTATTTTTCTTTCTGGTTTTTCATACCCTTTTTAACTTTGCTTTTTTGGTTTTTTGTTTTTCTTTTATTTACTTTTTCTATTTTGCTCAACTTACGATCTTGTCATTCATTTTACATTTTTCTTTTGCTATTTCTTGACTGTAACCTCTTCATTTTTTCAAATATTTGATCTTTTTACTACATTACATACAATATTTCTCTCGTTCAGTTTCTGTTGTTTTTATGTGAAGTATGTGCGTGATATCTAGCTTAAGTCAAAGCCCTTTTTTCACTAAAATATAATAAACATGTTAAATGATTTTTTAACCTTAGTAGTAGTACTTGTGACATATTATGCGTAACATGAAGAAATATACGAGCCCTTTGTTCAAAATTAGGGCGCTTTTTGGAGTCAGGACCCTCTTTCGTGCGTCTTATACACTTTTCAGTCATCATTTTTTCTTCATCTATACTGAAGGGATGTTGAATATCGACATATAGATTATTAAGCAGATCGAGGATTCAACTGCCGAGACGGATTTCACGGGCTAATTATATATGCCGAAAAATACAATGATTCCCAAGGAAATAAACATTAACAGTGGTGTTTTCCATGCTAGAAAATTTGTTGTATGTGATGATGTTTTTTTTCTTTTGGATAATATTACACAGTAAATCGGGATTTCATTTATTAACTAGAAACAATTGGACGAAAAATCATGTTGCAAGATTCGTTGAAGAAAAAAACCCGAAAGTACATGGCAACTTTTCAGGTATGTAACATAGATTACCTCTTGTTCTTTTCTTTATAGGATGACTGATATCTTACACACCAACTATTACCACTGCCTCTACAAAACCCTCATATACTGCTGTTTATTCCTGATTCGTAAAATGCCGTTATTTGGCCTTTGATTTTTTTATGCTTCTCCTAAAAGGATAGGATCATGATTTGTAACAACTGACTGGTAGGTATTGATCTTGAGATCATCGAAATAATCAGAAAGCCATTGCGGGTTATATCGCACTTGAGACAGGAATGAACAAATACACTATATAGGAAAGGGGGGCAAATTGGCTCTGAAGGACTAACAACGTCTCCACGAAAGGAATAGGTAGACCCTGTAATAGATACCAAGTGTAGGCCTTACAGCGTAGTGAATGTGGAGGAGAAAACGGCGTCAAGCCTACTACCTAATCTGACGACTAAGAAATAACATTACCATACTAGCCGAGCCTGCCACAGCCCGCTCACTTCTACTTTCATATTCTTTAGCTTGGGAGCTTTGTTATTGTGTCTTGTGTAGACGGGGGGGGGGCATGGTTGAGTAAGTGCTTGGTTGAGTAAGTGCTTGGTCATAGGCAAGTCGCAGTCTTAGACTGGTTCCCTTGCTCCTCAGTAACATTAGTGGGCTCCTTCATGGGCTGATATATGCACTTGTGTACACGATACACATGTTTGAGCTTTATTGGGCTCTATTAGCAACGTGCGGGCCAAAACGGAGCGTTGTTTGAACGTGGAGACCATGGTATCTGACGTATATATATGATGAGCAAGTCCTCCATTTCCTAGGCATTATGACTGCTCATTTGTCTAGTGTATCATTCAGTCTCCAGTATAGAGTTTTTGTAACCTTTGGTCTCTTCATACACCTACTTCTCCTCTGTGTTTTCTCTATATCTACGTCATGGCTCCTACCCTGAAGCGTAGCCCCCCCCTTCCGTGCTGAGCACATGGGCTCGTTGCTCCGGCCAGCTAAGCTTAGCGCTAAGCGTGTGACTCTAGACGGCAATAAGGCCCTCGATATCAGCAACGACACCGAGTTGCATGAGCTTGAAGATGCTGCCATTGTCGATATCGTGAAAAAGCAGTTGGAATGGGGCTACCACGGAATCACTGACGGCGAGTACCGTCGCCACCAGTTCTGGGGTAACTTCTTCCCCGGTCTGGAGGGCTTTGAGGAGGTTGATCTGCCTAGCTGGGATGTGTTCCGGACTTATGTTCCCGACATAGGTGCCTTCAGTACGTATAGACACAGTAACGAGGATTCTCTTGTCGTATGATACTAACTCTTCACCTTTCTTCTTCACCCCCTAGTCGAAAGCGATCACCGTCCCGGCGAGTCTCTTGTTTGCACCGGCAAGATCAAGCACGTCGGCTCGCAGTATCTTCGCGAATGGAACTTCCTCAGGAACCTCGTTCCCACTGAACGGGTTGGTGAGCTAAAGCTGACTTTGCCCGCTCCGGAATGGTACCACCTACGTTATAAGCCCGGCTACGCCTACTCACTCGATGTGTACGCCAATGACGCCGAATACTTTGCCGATATTGCTGCGGCTTATCGCACTGAGCTCGACATTCTTTACAAGGCTGGCGTTCGTAACGTCACGATTGACGATCCCAACCTGGCGTGTAAGTGTAACTGCTGACTAAGCTGCCACCTACATATATAGTAGCTTTAGCTCCTACCTTGTGTGCACATATTTGCTAATGCATGATTATACATACAGATTTCTGCTCTGAGGCTATGTTAGAAGGCTTCAAGAAGGCCGGAGAAGACTCCGATGCTCTGTTCGACTCGTACATCAAGCTATACAACGATTGTCTTTCCGGCGACCCGCAGATATGCACGTTGGTCTTCATCTATGCCGCGGCAACTTCTCTTACTCGCGCCACTTCAGCGAGGGTGGTTATGACCGTGTGGCCCAGCGCCTATTCAACGATATCAACGTCGACACTTACTTCCTCGAGTACGACACGGAGCGGGCCGGCGGTTTCGAGCCGCTGGTGCATCTACCAGTCCACAAGAACGTCGTGCTGGGCGTTGTCACGAGCAAGTTCCCTCAGTTGGAAGATGTCGAGGAGACAAAGAAGCGGGTGCACTCGGCTGCTGAGTTCATCGCCCGTGGTTCTGGAGAGACTAAGGAGCAGGCACTGCAGCGTATCGGAGTCAGCCCTCAATGCGGCTTTGCTAGCCATCATCTGGGCAACTCAGTAACCCATGAGGATATGGCCAACAAGCTGAAGTTAGTGCGCAAGATTGCCAATGAGATTTGGCCCGAGGAAGCTTAGGACAGCACTTGATTTGCAAGGAAAACAGTATTCTAGAATAAAGATAACATAACAAGCAAAGTATGCGCTTTACATCACTTTTTTTCATACAATGAAACCCCAGTAATATAATGTTCGTCCATAAAAAATGGACTATGAGTTTATTTAGATTTGATTAGATAAAAACAATAACTAGCAGTAAGGACCGTAAAGACATAAAACATGAGCTGATTTGAGGGTGAGATGGGAAGTAGTGATCAAGTACTGATAGCCGCTTATATGTAGAGCTGTACTTGTATGCAAAGGGAAGTTGTAAAGTGCCTCCTCTTCTTCTTCATCCTAGACGCGTCTTCTCGCCGTCGCCGTCGCAGATTCTGTCGAATTGCTCTACATCTTGCAGAAGCTGGAGGCAACCTGGGCGGAAGAGACATCGATGCGGCCGAGGGCAGCAGCCTGGTTGTTAGTGAGGTCGTTCATGGCAGCTTGGGCAATGTTGAAGCCACCCGGGCCGGCATCAACACCGAGAACGTAAATGCTCTTGCCGTTGTAGGTTAGTTGCCAGCAGCTGCCGCAAGCCAGAGAGTTCCAGCCGCTGATGGCGGGAACACCACCAACGTAGGGGAAGGGAGGCAGAGAGCCTAAGGTAGAGTAGCCCTTGGTAAGCAGACCATTGGCACCGTCAGAGCAGGAGACGGAGGCCAGAGACAGACCGGCGTTGTCGTAGGTGTTGTCGTAAGACACTGCTAGTATGTTAGTGTCTGTAACATGTTTGGTATTCTATCCTAGATAAAATATGAGGATGGGGAGCTTACGGGAGACGGCCAGGGCGCCGGTAACCATGGAGAGGATAGAGAACTTCATTTTGAAAGATGGGTTGGGTGGGTTGATTAAGAATATTAGAGAATTAAGAGTTGAATAGTAGAGTAGTGAGAGCGAATGAATAAGATGTTGATGATGATGAGGGTGAAGAGAAGAGAGAACAAACCGGATTCTGGAGGGAAGACGGCCGGCTCTTTATACATTTTGCCTGGCTGAATCGAAGCCATGAATGGAGGTATGTCACCATCGTCTCTGGACGAGAACGGAAGCTGCTAGCAAAGCAGATCTCAAGCCTTAGGCTGTTGCCTCCATAGTAAACATGTGTTGAAGCTATCATTCAGTTAGTTAGCTTGTGGTCAAGTTGGTGGTAGCATTTGGGCCCCTGGCTTATTCTCAACCTTCTCTTCATTCCACAGCCCCCTCCCCTTGTCGTTTGGTCATAGCTTTATTTCTTCTTTTTATCAGCTAATATGATCTGGAGCCGAGAAACATGTTGTGAATCCCGCGTGCAACAAGAACAACACAGATACGAGATCGGCCCATGTGTTGTCTTTTTTTTTTGTCTCCGTGCCGGGTTCTTTTGCGTTGGTTGTTTGCACTGAAAACAGAACTCAAAAAACTAAAATGCGTTAATTAGGTTCATTGTTGTCTTTTGGAGAATCGATGACAACATCCGGTTTTGAACTAAACAACCTATTTTTGATATCTAAAGTTCTTTATTTCTTGATGTATACATTTGATAGACCACTATGTCCTTCCTATCATATGAAAAACTTATCTTTTGCGGTAAAACATCATTCCACAAGTGTTGCTAGTTTTCAGTAATTATTCAGCGTCACTTCTCCTTAAGTCCGGTTGACTACCCGTTTCTTATGGTTTCTTATTTTCTTAATTAATTAACGTTTCACGAGGCGTTGTCAATATACCATCTTGATCAAGCTCGTATTTCTTCTAATGTTTTTTTCTGGGTCCAAAAATATAGCAACGTCACAAGGCAAGGTTTGACGGTCTATTTTCGACCAGGGTCTCAGTTTACCTTGCCATAGATGGATTTTAGCTTGTTCTTATTCGGCTTTCTTTTATCATTATTTAACGTCGGGCTGCTTTACTGTATAGAGATGGAGATACATGAATAAAAACATAGATTTTCTCAATGGAAGGGTTAACGAAGTATATGTATAAGTCAGCAACAATATGTAAGAATTGGCATAATATTTTGCTACCAATCTGCTCTCCGCCCAATTAAATGTACTTGCATTTGAGAAACACGAGATGTCATCACATAAGAGTCATTTTTTGTATCGCTTAAACACAAAGTAGTCCAATCTGACATAGATTTCCGAAGCAACTTATTGGCTATATAGCCAGTGATTCCAGATTGACTCTCGACGTCTCTGTAGTTCCGTATGTATCTCGCTATTTCCTCCAATAGACTTGACTTCTATAAAGCAGCTAAAATATGTCGCAGCATACATAAGTGAGATGAGGCTATGCCAAATAATATCGACGTGAACGGGTTGCACAGTGAACTTATTAGTATTACCATTTTCAGTGTAATCCTAGAGTGAGAGATCCACATCAACAAGCCGGTGTTAACCACCCGCTGGGCAAATTATTGTCCTTTCTTAGCCCGCCTCTTCTCCCTTCGTCTATCCTTTGAATAAGAGTGTCTCTAGAAGTCTCCGCTTAGTGTATGTCTAGTGTCCTGTGATCTAGTAACGTCGATTCCCGAGAGACATAAACATGTACGTGCCACTTTTGCCATTAAATCAAGCATTGACCTATACCAAGACATTAATCACGAAGAGAGCAAAACAACATCTGCAGATCCGAGCTACTATATCTTTACCTCGTTGCCTATGCCTAGTTTATTTTGTCTTTACTAGCCCATAAGCCACTTCCTGTTGCATACATGCTATCATAGTCTGGTATGCAAGATCTCTAAGTTGAAGCATCTCGTGATTAGATCTTTACCCTACTAGAGTAACGTTCAAATTGGAGAGGATAGCATGTTGTCGTTGTCAATCTTTTTCTTTTGGGAAACGAGCTCCAAAAATAGAAAGAAAAAATTGGAGAACTCGAGAGCTCACCAGGCGAAAAGGAAAAATATCGGCAATCGCAACTCAAATAAAAAGACGAAAACGACATGTTATCTTCCGTTTGCTACAAGGCAGTTGCTCTTCTTGTGTAGGTTGTCGTATTGTATACAGTGTTTGTGGAGCTTTGTGCACATCTTTATCTAAGCATCAGTTGTACCTTCCTATTTAATTTGCCGGTTGAACAACAGCCTCTACCAATACGATTTTATCATCAAGACCGGCCTTCATAGCATATGTATGTTTGGAACATATGTTTGGTTTTATGTCTTGGCAGACTATTTGGCACTGGTCCTTTTAAGCTTCAGTGTTGTTTGTATGCTCGTTTACTACAAATATATCTTTCGATCAGACACTAAAACACACAAAAGCACAGACATAGTGATCTTTCGACCTACAAGTTCTCATTGTAGACAAGCTTGAGAATTATCGTATTCTCTACACGTGGGAGCCGTACACGTTATCAACTTCTCTTCTCATTGTCTCTCCTCGGCTTCTCATGGCTCTCAATGGCCCCTGAGTTTTGTAGTCGCTTTATTCGTGAATAATATCTAGACTGTATATTATGAGACTCTAGAAAAAGAATACATTCCCTATGTGTTGTCCTGTTGTTTGCGTCCGGATCAAGCAATAATAGGGAGAGAAGCTACCCGACAGTCCACATGAGAATACAGCCCAAGTTATTAGTTTGTGCTGATCAACAACAAAAACTTAATCTAGACCTTTCGAAAGAAGAAGAAAAAAAGGAACCGAAAGCAAAACTGGTTGTTTTCCTCCTCAATCTCATGCTATACATTCAATACGGATCGTATTCTTCGTTTCCAATGCGTTGGTCATGTACTTTCAAATGTTGTCTTCTCCGGATTTTCTTTACCAACGAACCATTTTTCAAGTCCAATTGGCAGTACTTGATGATTCAATGCCCATATCCCGACTCAAGCAATTTATATACTAATATCTTTTTTTCAAACAGCCTGGGGAGAATATCTTTGGGTCTAGTCCGGCCTAATGAATCCAATGATCGTCATTTATAGTTAACACTAATAGCCGATTAGTATGTAAATCAAGCTTGTTTGTGGGCCATATAACGACTAGATATTATCTATATTTAGGCCTCAACATATACATTATCTTTTTTTTTTTAAATTATCCGAGTGTTTTCGCACTAAATATGTATTTTCATGAAATAAAAGGTGGAATTACAAAACCAAAGCTCGAAGACTGTAGTTTTCTTCGTATAGGCGCAAACAGGGCGCAGCAAGCATTATATAAGCGATGTTCACTAGCCGTGCCCAAGGAAGCATTTAGGCTTTATGCAGCTACTCAAACTATCATTAGAAGCCCTTCCCTCTTATTTCCCGTAGTGTGTCTCTCATGATCTCAAGTCCAACTCTCGATCCGGTAGCTTCGGCAAAAGCTGTTTTCGCCTGCAAAGTAAATCCAATGGAAGAAAGCGGGATATCCCTGTTGTTGAACAAAAATCGATGACCTCACCACCTTACCTCCAAAAAGGCGGAAAAAAAGCTACATCCAGACGGCCAAGTAAAAGGCAAGAAGACAGGAATATTCGCGGTTCGGGTAGCATTGGCTGTCGATCGCCTTGAATCCAGTTAATTTATATTCGATTTTGCTGTGCCCTTGTAATACGAGCCAGTTAAGGCATCCTATGTAGACTAGCGATTGTAACTGCTACGATCAAAGGGCTTTTTTCCTCTCGTACTGTATAGCCATAAGACTTGATCCATTATGCTTTTAAGGCCAGCACAGAACGCAACGTACCAGTGGTTATTACAGTAATGAGGAGAAATCTATAGAAACGAATTACGGCTACCAACGCATCTTCAGTTCTTGGCTTTATTGATTAGGCAACAGTTACTAAGTCCTTCACCTTTCGCCTTTACAAGTTTGGCCGATTTAAAGAAAAGCTCTATAGTGGCCTGGGCGCGTGATATTCCCTGTTTCCATTGTAGCTAGCCTTACAGGAGTGTCTCTCAAGTGGCTTCGATAAGAAGCACCCATCAGAACAGAATAGCATTGTCTAAATAGAGGCTTACTAACAGTATAGTCGTACTAACCCCGTGCTAAAATGCAAGGCACTGAAGTCTATCTATGGAAAGTTTAAGGCTCCTGGTAGGGTTTGAGGGTTTGAACTACTATACTGAACCTCATGCTGTAGATCACCACCATGAGCCCAGACTGCTTATTCAGCTCCCTTCCGTACTTCGAGAAGTAACTTATTGATCATATTTACCAATTCATTACTAATGAATTATTCGCTACAAAGTAAAATATAGTACAAAGTTATACATGATAAACAACATTTAGAAATACGACGGGAATTTGCAACGTTTCGTCCATACTCAACCTCAACATAAGCACATCGCATTATATCTTCATACTAGACCGACTTTCCGCACATCACATACATTAACAAAGCAGCACAAAACTTTAAGTGGGACTAGAAAGATATTTACACAGTTTTGTTTTCAACAAAAAGGGCGGAAAATATTATCCAAAGTTAGATGCCGTCATAGCATATACGTACAGTCCTCTACCAAGGAACTTTTCTCCTCTCTTCGCTAAAAAAAAGTTGGGTTTTTAGGGAAAGAAGTGTTCGACAAAAAGACCAAAAGCAGTGCCAAGAATTGAGCTACAACATTATCAATCAATAAAAGAGTGTGATCAACATCCGGGGAACTCATGATTTTAGTCATCCACAATATTTTTAAAACAAGATCGGAGATAGGGTTTATGTAAGGTTAAAAGCATTCAACTTTGTACTACATTGGCTTCGTATATAACTTCGATACAAAAGAAACTATTTTATAGGAATATAAGCAACTATCAAGTGGGTTAGTCCAGATTACACATCTGATTTAGCGAACTATGTCTGAAATACTTGTCGTAATACCTATGCCGGGGCTCACTAAAGTGTTGTGTTAACAGACTGAGATACATAGTACTATAATTTTGGACCAACAAAACAAGATCTTAAACGTGCGTGACCATAAGAAAAGAGAGAAAACCTACAGATATACCATATGACCACAGCCACAACGCTCGCTTTACACGGCTTCCATGGCAATGTGATTCTCGCGCTTGAGACAAGTTGGTGCATGGAACAAGTGTCCACGACGCTGCTTGACGAATCGGGAATATAGAATAGAAGCAGAGGCCACAGCTGCAAAGCTGATAGATGCGGGAATATAGAACTGGTCGGGTCTATAGAATATAGCCGTCATGGCGAAAGCCAGCAGCTCAAACAAGTTCTGCATCGAAGCTTCAGCAGCCGAAAACGAGCCGCGCTCGTGTGCTTCGACCTCCTAGACAAGATGTGTTAGCTAAAAAGACTTTGTGTAATAAAAAGAGGAGAGAAACAAGATACTTACATCTTGGATGATCATCTGGGCCGCCAGATCATATCCCCATAAGCCAACTCTACTTAACATCACACCAGCCACCAGCCCCAAAACACCCACCATCTTGCCATCCACCACACCCAGTTCGCCGTGGCCAAAGAACCACGCCATCCCAACGCCCAGCCAGCCGGTTTGCCAACACAACCACCAAATGCCACCACGAACCGCGCCTATTCGTGCCACCAACCAGGGCGCAGCAACGGTCGCCGCCAATTCGAATATCGTGCTCAACACGCGCGCCCCACCAACCTCCGCTGAGGAGAAGCCCGCCGCCAGCAGAAAAGCAACCATCTGTCCCGAAAACGACAGAACTGTTAGGTATAGCAACGCTAGAGCTAGGGACGGTAGCATAGCCCGGTGCCGGAAGTAAAGCGGGATGCTGCGTAGAGGCGTAATTAACGCCGTAGTTGTGGCTAGCTGGATCCGCGTCCAGGTCGACGTCGTGGCGTTGGCTGGGGTTATGCCATGTGTTGAAGAGACATCGTCTAGACGCTGAAGGCTCGGTACGCGGTTGTATATGTGTACTATGAACATGTACTCGGGGCCTACACTCAGCAGTGTCATGCCACCGGTGACCGCGATAGCCACGGCAGTTGACTTTCCGTCGATCAAAGCAACTACTAGAGGTGCCAGCAGTTTGCATCCAAGATCGATCTGGCGCATACGGCTATTTAACGCTGCGCGAGCATCTGGACGTCCGTCCGTAAGTACAACAACCCAATCGCGTTCTACAGCTACTGTGTTCAGTGTAGCCGCCAATTTCTCTACGCATGCTAACAATACCGCCATGATGAAGCAAGTCATGCGAAGTCTCTGCGCCCACGCCTCTTCTTTCGGCTGGCGCGCAAACGGCAAGCTAGATGGCGGACCATGCCAGAACCGTCTTACACCACGCACAAGCTCATCCTGCGAGCCGTCTTCGGAGGGTTTAAGGATGTAAACTACGTACAACAATGCACATGATAGAGCAACAGCTAAGCGTTGGCTGATAATAGAGATAGACACTACGGTCAGACGATTACCTGAGTCGACGAGAGTACCGAAAGTGGGCGAGAGAATAAAAGCTGCGATGCCGCGTGCGAGTGCATAGAGCGAGAGGGGCTGTAGCGTCCCGGGATACGCAGTAGCTAGGAATAGGACGGCACCAAACTCGAACATGCGTGAATTCCAGGCAGAGAGGAAATGTGAGATGCAAAGGCGTCGGGTGAGGGCGGATAAATCAGGAGTTGAAGTCTCTGAAGAGGGTAAAGACAAATGCAATGAAGACTCTGGATCATGAGCTTGGCTCGAGTCGGTCAATAGAGGTGCTGACTCTTCGAATGTCGGCGATAGGTCCGGCATGTCAATGTCATCTTCCTGAGTATGGTTTGTACCGTCCACACGACTCGATGTTAAAGTATCGGTATTGATTTGGACGGGTGAATCTTCTTCTTGGGAAACAATTATGTTATACATGATTTAAGTTTGTGAGTCTTGCAATCTGAGCAGGCAACAATACTCATTCAATTTATAGACTGATATGATGATACTCAGGAAGTTAGCATTCGTTTCAAAAAAAAAAATAAGAAATTTCACAAAAGAACAAAAATACTCAGGCATAAGACCATCCAGTCATCTTCCTCCTGTTAGTAGGCGCACTGTATATACCATGCCAATTTGGCTTAGTCATGCGGTGTATTCGTATATTGTGCACATCGTCAATATGTAACCCAATGCTTTGTACCATGTGCGATATCGGCCTCTAGATCAAAGTCTTGTTTAATACCTAGTTCTTTTTTTAATTCATTAATCTTATGGATTATAGTTAATACCTAGTTAGTTATGAATGTATATACATACAAAGGCACCATTCACGATTATAGAGAATTAAAGAGTAGGAGAATTAGTTCAGATTTGAAAAATCATTCAATTGAACCCGCCATTTAAGGACAGGATGAAGAAGCAGAAAAATATACAACAAATGTAGTTGTTGATCGCTATGCAAGGGAAAAAGAAGATGGAAAGCTAATAAAAACACGAGACAGATGAATGAGACCTTTTTCTCGTTCTCCGTTGTAAATAAAGAGATAACCCAAAACAAATAAAAACAAAGCAACATATGCCATCCCAGATACAAAATAATGAATAAAATGAAACAAGAAACCATGTGTGCGTGTGCAAGCAATAAAAAAATAGAAAAAGGACAAACGTAGAGACAAGAAGAGTGAGTAATAAGCACAAGAAAAGAAGAGTAAAAAGAGAAACCAAGTACAGGAAGTAAAGAAATCAGAACGCCAGGACAGGCAAAAGTATTTCCTTTTCCTGCCACTTTCCCACCGATATTGTTTGCACCGATAAAACAAAGGAAAATAAAAAAGAAGAATTTTGACAAAAGAAAAAGAGAAAGGAAAAACATCGCAAATAAGCAAATGCCTGCAGCTTGTAAAGGAAGCTCTGATAATAGACTGCCCCATTCCATATCGTGGGGATGAAGACGAGATAATAAAAATGATTGCGTATAGAAATCATAAATGCAGAAGTTGAATGACCAGTGAAGCGCTGTGGGTTATCTTCTGATATTCCAATTAGAAGAAGCGCGAACCAGTCACCGAGCAGTGAAGAAAGATGCAAAGACTTTTTGTGGTTGAAGGTGTTTGCGGATTATATAATCCATCGATCCAGGCAAACGAGGCAGGAGGAAAAAAAAGAGAAAAAAAAAAGAAAGTCGAGATAAAGAGAGCGAGCGAATACCGTAAGGTTTTATTTGCGGTATTGACAGTAAAATATAAAGAGTTGAACGAATGTGTTTAGTGCTTCATACCCGAAGAGTTAACAACTGTGGAAGATGTGATATGAACCGCCCGAGTCGTTTTTTGGGGAGCTGTGGACCGGTTTTCTTCGGTGCTTGGCGTTATAGATGATATAGTGAGGAACAAGACAAAAGAAAATAGATAGAACGGAATCCGAGCTTGTCGAATGAGAAACGAAGAAGACCGCCAGATAATAGGATATGGTTGATAAACGAGAGAGTAGTAGATGTGGTGTGCACAAAGTGCGTACTCCATCCAGGACGGCAGAAGAAATTGTAGCAAAATAGAATGATGAATAAATAAGATGTCGTGGATCAAGTTGCAATCGTGTCGAAGAGGTTGATAATAGTAAGTCACAGCATCAATGCTATGTGATAAAGTTGATGTCATCGAGATCTATGACCGCCAATGATAATAGAAATAGCTCGGTCATTGTCATCGAGTGACAGTGATTATAATAATAAGTTAAGGGTGAAGTTGCTGGTAAGCGAAACAATGCTGTGGTCGTGAACTCAGAACGATGGTCGAGTGATAAACCGATAGATGATGAAAATGCGATATATGTTATGAAAATCAGAAAGCAGAAGAGACAAGAGAGACAAATGGCTAGACGTTTTCTAGCACTTGATCATTGCCGGCGAGGGCCTTGCTGATGAGGGAAGCCACCAGGGTGGTAGCCGCCGTTTTGGGCCGCCAACCAATTGGTCTGGTTGATTTGTTGTTGCCGGGCAAGCTCTTCAGCGGGCATCTTGACGTCCTCGCCGGGTCTCATGTTCTGGACAGCCGAACTCGAGCCAGGCATAATGTTGGTGACAGCCATGGCGATCGAGGCAACAACGTAACCTCGAAGCTCCTGGTCCTCGGCGAGGTCCTCCTTTTGGAGACGGACTCTCTCCTCTTTGCCCATGTTCTGACGGCGGAGGTTCTTGATCTCCTGCATAATGTACATCATGACCTCCTCGGGGCAGCGCGTCCGCTCAGCCGCAGACTCGCTTCTACGGACATATCTGCGGGTGACGTCAGTGGCTCCATCAATGGAGAAGGCGACGCAGTATGACATCTTCTTGTTCCAGCCCTCAGAGTAGATTGTAGGTCTGTCCCAGATCTCCTCAACGGGGTCGACGTGTACCCAGCGGTTCTGGTGCTCCGAGTAGACCTCAGTCCAGACGTAGTCCTCGGCGTTCCAGACCCAACGGACGCGGCCACCGACGGCACGGCACAGCATGCCAAAGCAGTTGGCCCACTCACCGACACGACCTCTACGGGTGTGTAGCAAACGCCAGACGTCACCATAGCGAGGGAAACGCTCGTAGGCACCGCATCCGCCGTTAGAGCACTGGTAAAGTTCTACTCTCAAAGCACCGCAGGCAGTCTCCTCGGCAGTGGGTTGCGTCATTCCTTGGGGGACGGTAGGAGTGTGGCAGACGGGGCATGGTGGGTTGTTGACCCAGCTGAAGAACGAACGCTTGAACCATCTGTACATAAGAGATAGAGAATGTTAGACCAAGTAAACGCATAAAAACAAATGTGCAGTTTTACTTACCTGAGAAGAGCGCGGATGACACAGTCCTGGTAGCCCCATTCTGGGCGGGGGGAGACCAAGAGACTCAGACTGAGCTCTCATTAGTTGTGATTCTTCCTCGGCCTCTGAGTAGATTCGGTCGAGGGGAATGGTCTGGAGGGCCTCGTCGAGCAGGCCGGGGTTCTCATACTTCGTAGGTGTAAGGGCCAGGCTGATCATCATGCTGCGGAATACTTGCGAGTCGCGATCCTCGGCGTTGGGTGGCATGGGGATTTTTGGCATGTAGCGGGCAGCATTGTAGCTAGGAAGAGTGTTGGTCGAGCCAGCGGCCATGGGCATAGGTGACGCGGCAGCAGACATGAATGGCGACATGGCGCTGGAATCTGAAGAGTCATGGACCATGGGCGAGCCTTGGCGCTGGGCTGTCCGGAAGTCGTTCATGCGCTTTTCCTTAAGCAACGACTCGAACTTTACTCTCAGATCTCTGGCCCATTCTTCGCCGTATACAGAGTTCTCGGCTCCTTGGCGCTGGTTTTGAAGGGCGCTCATTGTGAATGTGTGATGTGGTAGAGATTAAGAGTATTAAAGAAAGAAAAAAAGAATATGAAAACGGCGATTAAGGGCCGGTGTGGCGACCATGCAGCGAACAGAAGCCGAAGACTTGAGATGCTGATTGCGGGTCACGGATGCGATATGGAGGACGAGCTCTCTAGAATAGGTGGTCCGGGTAGATTATATGGCCAAGGCGGGTATTGGGATGGCGTGATCTTCTTGTTTATATATGGAAAAGTCGTCGGAATGTCCTTGTAGGCACGATATCGAAGTTGGGGATCGATATGAAGATGGAGATAGATAGATAGTCGTCGAGTCGCGGCAATATTAAGAGTTTATTCGATGATGAGTAAGGCGAGTGGCAAAGAGAGAATATAGGGTCGGTAGACTACGAGACGATAGATGTTGTCGATGGCGAGTAGATGTAATGTCGAATTAGATGGACGAGCGACGATAAACAAAGAGCCGAATGGATGAGGATGAGGATGAAGATGAATGAAATCTATCAATCTGCACTTGGAGTCGCAGAAGCGAAGGGTAGAAAATGAAGAAATGGGAATAAAATGGAAAGTTAAGGCCAAGCCAAGAGGAGGCGATGATTTTGACTATATTCAGTTTCTGGAGAAGGGCAGAGTAGGGTAGTTGCAGATGGCAAAATGGCAACAGCGGTGCTAAGTGGTGCTATATTCTATCTACTGTAACTACCAATACTGTAAGGATGTAAGGATGTTTGCCTGTAGGGATGTGAGAGAGAAAGAGAAAGAGCCACAGCAAGAGAGGTGGTGAACGTAGTAGTTACCAATGTCACTTTTTTTGCTTGTATGCCTGATTACGCTTCGCTTCGCTTGGTTCTCTCCAGCGTAGTTGCATTGGTTGAGCGTAGGTAGAGGTGGTGTGGCATTTGCTACTAGTCGGGTCAGTGGCCGCAAGAACAGAGAGTAGTTGCGTCGTCGTGCGTCTTGCGTAGCCTTCTGGAGTGCGGGAGCTGCTTCTTTCGCGGCCAAACATAGGGTGTGACTTTAGCAACCCTGGGGTGCGCAAAAAAAATGTTAGTCTTCAGATGCGAAAATCAGTGTGTGTGGCGACGCAATCACTGGCGAGGTTTTTGCAGCTCTCAGTCGCTGTGATGCTCCCACTAGATAGCGCCAAAACATCACTGAAAACCCACTGACAGCGCAGGCCCAAAGAGCCATTCCGTTGCTGTTTCGGGTCAGGCCAGGGGAATAAGAGGAAAGGAGACATGGGGGCCCAGAGAGGATGCCATTATGGAGACGATGGCCACTACAATGTAAGGAAGGAGAGTGCATACGCGTCAGCTGTGTGACGACACAGCCAATCAGCGACTTGTGTGGTGCCAATTCTGGCGCGGTGCAGTGAAAGAGGGGGTGTGTATGCAGCACTTGGCAGATGAACGAATTGGTCAAGGGTACGGCCAATTTTCTACAGTAGTTGCTATTGTAGTTATGTACGTACATACATACATTCAATTGCCATTCTGAAAACTCTGGCGCAACACCTGGTGCAATTGCTACGCATTTATCCAGCAACTTCAGATGTCGATATCTCCCTCTATTGCGCTCAAAATCACATCCTAAAGCAAATTATAGATCATCAAACAAATAAACACAATACAGAAAGAAGTTTTATCAGCTATGTCTACTCTGCTTCATATGCCCTTGAAGTGGGTTGTCTATGATTCATTGTCTTGTCGCTGCTGCCACCCACCTCCTCCCCTCCCCTTCATATAGAACTACATATGTATGTATATACAAACAATACTGGATGCACAATTTCTTGGTTGAGTGTCTCTGTCTCCTCCGTCTCATGCATCAAGTTGCATAAGTAAGCGATAGAACATTATAGAACTTAGAAGTCTCTGCATCCTACTGTTGATAACCTACCGCTATTGCGTTCTCAGCATGGTGTGAGCCGGCAAATCGCTATCTCAATGTCTCTCTCTGATGAGTCCCTACTGGCTTCGTCGCCGTCATCATACTCGGAGAAAACGCAACTTAGGACTCGATGTTGCGTGGCCCTGTGTGGGCCATTAGCCAGCCTACAATAAGCCAGCCTGTACGAATATCAAACTCATCATCTTGCTTGTTCCTCTTGTCATGTTACGACTATCAACTGCTCCTGCTGTTTCTACTATCAACTCATTATCGAGTGTTTTCTCTACCTCAAACATAGCCAAAGTGTTGTAGCCGTGCTTTTGATCTTCGGTCGTCGGCTTCAAGAGCGTCGTTTTGTCAAAGCCAAATCAAGTTAACAGACAACCAAACACATAGCAGGCAAGGCACGCCTCAGCTGAAGCAAAAACAGGCACGTATACTCAATGTACGTAAAACAGTACACGCAGTTGTGGCACCCGCTGGCAACGCTGCTGTAGCTATTCAGGCGGTGATGCGTCCTGCTTGCTTAGTGCGGCATCGTCAACTATCAGTCGTTGTTTATTTGTCGGAGCTCTAGAGCAGGCTTAGAAGCAAATATGTTGTGTGTGTGTATATTGGTTTTTCAATCGTATGTGTTCCATTGTAGGTGTGTCATTCTTCTGTACAGCCTATTTATGACAGCGTATTCAGCTCTTCTACTCTCGCTGGCTCAAGCTTCCAGTATATCTCAAGTTGTTTGCTAGGCTAGCCAAGCTTGCTGCTGATCGAGATGGTTTGTGTGTTGTTTCTGGCTACGGATCAAAAGGTAGGGCCAGCCAAAACGAAGGTCCAAGTCAACGGCAGGCAATACATCTCCGCCGTGTGATAAGGATAATATCCAATTTACTACTATATACCTTACATGCCTGTCATGAACATGATGTCAAGTCAACTCAGTCTAGACCAGGTGTGCACTTACTCACTTTCCTCATTCTTAATATCCCATTTTCATATTCACAAGCACAAACAATAATCATGACAGTGGGCGCAAGAACAAAGTCCAAGTGCCTCATTCTGTTGTCATCGTTAGCCAAAAACAGAAGAACGATCATAACGTACAAAGTTATTCTGAAGTACGTCAATTGCGTCTTTGTCGATCTACTAGAGAGCAAAGACTCGACGTTCTTTTCTTCGTTGATAATCCCTACCAATATCGAATATATGTATCTCGACACAATTTCTTACTAAATGACGGACTCCCCAGCATCGCGAAATTCGACAGCCGGCCGACCGGTCCATAAGAAGAAGCCTCTTCCGATTAAACCCCTGGTCCAATAAGAGCGAGCCAACTTGGTTATTCAAAAGCGATGCCAAAAGGCCCCTCGTCTACATAGCTTATGTTGTTCTAAACGATTTCCTTTATTCCTTCCCCAGCTCCTTTATTTTCTTCTTGATCTTCAAGAACAGCAAGAAAAAAAAGATTTTCAAAAGTGCGTGCACAAACTCTGATTACACTTTTTCAGGCTGTCGACTTATGCAGAAAAATTAAGGATAAACTGGCGATATGTGATGTGCGCTTCAACCCTGGTTTCTTCGGCTATTTTGGATTAAACATTGAACTTTTGGTTGGATTTAGTGGAATGATAACTACGCAAGAAAAAAAAAATGGCCAGCTCAAATTTCTCTCAATCGTGGATTAAGCGCATCAATTTTATGTCCACTAGACACAATCGTATATTATGCACTAGCCTTCAGTAGGGGACAGATCGTCGCGGCACCCGGAGCAGCCTTTTTTAGTGACCCCCTAGCCTAAAGCCAGGAACACAGCTGCCACTAGTTGTAAATTCACAAGGCGCTAGAAGCCTTTCAGTGGAAGTCTTTTCTTTGCCAATTCTTTTCCAAAGGCTGTTATTTTTTGCTTTTTTCCTACCTTTTTTCCTTGTACTGTAAATAAGACATGAAGAGAAAAATAGGCGCAGATGTAGGCACCAACAGAAGAGGCGATGACGAGGCTGTTCTTATTCCTGTTTTAACACAGCCCGCTTCTAAAAAAATTACTCCGCCTAGCAAAACAACATACACAATGGCTCAATTTACAACTAACCCGAGCTTCTCGTCATCTGTAACCCTGAAGAATAGTTGCGTTCAAGAACACTTTAGTCGAGTATTTGTTATAAAGAGGTTACTTTCAATCTTCTGCTTCATTTCTTTCTAATTGTCTATTATGACCCTCAAATTGTACTATTGTATAAAAACACTCTATTCATTATAGCGTAGCATCCAGAGGGATATATACCCAGCAGTCTTTCAATTACTGCAAGTCACTTCCACAACGGCCCATGGCAAGGAATCGAGCGTCCTCGCCCTCTTTGTCTTTTCGTTTTCGCATCAATGATTCCCGTTTTGGTAGTGCAGCAAAAATCCCGTTTAGCTCTATTCTGCCCGTTATTCATAAGATAGGGTCGCATAAGTAGCAGAGTTACAGGGAGAGTAGCGCTAAACAAAACGCCTGTGCGCTCGCTTAGTAAACTCAAGATGACCCAATGTTTCCCTCCCACATCTCTTCTGAACCATTAACTATGCCCCCCGCCTGCTCTTTACGAGAGAAAGTCAGAGTTGAAAATTAAAATTTTCGATTAAACAAGCAAGCAAGCCTACAAACATAACTTCTAAAGACGTAAACGAGCAGGTTGCTGACAGCGCTATTTTTGAGAAGAAAAAAAATAAGCAAACTGATAAGTTTTGCATAAAAAAAATATTGAAAAAAAGCAAGCCAGAAAAGAGCCCCATACGACAGAATATGATTTGAACCCTAATTGTATATGAACCCTAGTTGTTGATACCAAAGATTTTTACATATGACCAATCTTCTGTCCAAAATGTGATTGATTGATTGACACAATTAGGAGTATAAACATTTTATCAATGTGATCGGTACTGCATCACGTCAAAAATATGCCATTGTGTCAATTTGCACAACAGTAAAAAGTATACGGTGATGCCAAGTTTTTTGGGTCATTCACTTTTTTATTTAAAAAAAACTTTGAAACCTCTCAACACCAAAGCTTCTTTTATTTCAGTATAAGCTACGATGCTTAGTACACCAATACAAACTTCAACATAATAAATAGCATACGTACTATGAAAGCATATTATAACTGTAAACATACAATCAGACAAACATCGGACACTCTAGTAGTTTACTTAGAAGCTTCAAATATCACTAAAGCCTCAATCTTTCCGTCTTGTTTCTCATCCTACTATCGGCTCACAGGGCCGACGGAAGAAGGGGGGAGGGAACATACTCAATTTTCATCCCAAGATGATCCTCATCCACGTAAGGTTATAGGAATAATGAAGAGAGTTCGAGTCTTTTTTTGTTTTATTTTTTCTTCTTTGCATCATTCCTCACTATGGCTGGCGTCACCAAAACATGAGTCCAGGCCTTCAATCGAATTCTTCTTCCCTTTTTAACACAGATTCAGGTGTAGTGCGTACGACTTTTATCACAAGTTTGTCTTTCCTTCATATTATTCTTGTCTTCGGGAAGAACATCCTTGTTAACCTTCGATTCTTCCCCGATAAATATTTCCTTATTCATATACACTGTGTATGACCTATCTGTTTAGCTGCTAGTAGAATATAATAAAAATAATGCGGAGAACATCCCGCCACTTCAACCTACGAGGGGCAACGTTCACCACTGACGACACTTAATACGACGAACCATCGTGGTCTACTTTCCACTACAACGGTAGATCATATCGGCTACTAGGGAAGAAAAAAGGGTGTTTCTTGCTACGTCTATGGGGATATACAGACTGCAACGTCGATGATTTTGACGATGTGTCCATCTCTTTAATATTGCTTTCAGCATACATATGTACATACATACATCAGTAGCCATGATTTGTCGTTGTGCATTGAATTAAATTATCCCTTACTCTTGTCTATTCGCATAATGAAAGTAAAACCAGAAACCATGGGACCTCTTGAGCTTAAGTTTAGATGGCATAGTACTGTGAGTTCTTTCGTAAGCTTTGTCGATTATACTTGAACTGCGGCCGGCTCCGAAGAATACTACCGATTTAACTAACGAAAACACCTGACAAAAATATGCCTCCCTGATTTTATTCACAGTTGTTAGAAGGTCTGCCAAGAATATCTATTGTGTACCCCCATCATACACGACATCATAAAACGAGGCGCAACCAGACGTGGCCGTACGATCGGCGTCTTAAAACTAAAAAATAGAAAGAGCTTAAGAAAAAGACAACGGTATTGTGTATGAACCATAGCTAGAGCCTGTAGAATAAGAAGAACGACCTGTAAAATAAAAGCTCCCAACAACAATATAGGATAAATAACACGTTGTGCACGAGACTTCATAAGACCCAAGTCCAATGGTTCAGCCAATGTTATTATTATTATTACTTTTCTTTTTTGTTGAGCCTCTAGCTCCCCGCACAAATGCCGGAATTAGTGCTGGTAGATTTGAGAACTGACTTGTTATTTTAAGAATCATTTCTATATGCCATAGCAAAGAAATACGGAAAGGATAGAAAGCAAGCAGGATATTGGGGGCTTGGGGGCTTGGGGGGAGTGGTAAGAAGCAGGAAGCACGGGGTTCTTTTGACATATCTTGTCTTTGGATTGTATCGGATCAACTAATGGGCCAACCGCTATAGAACATATACCTTAATTCGGGAAGAGGAATCTAGTTATAAGAGCCCGGTACCAGCTGTGCGTAGTGATGGCCACAGCTTACTCAACCTTAGCTATGACCAGTCAAACTTGTAGATAATGACGGTCTTCACTACGATGTATAACGACATACTCGCGTGTCCTTGAACTCTGGCGGGATGTCGTCAGTGCTTTTTTGCTCTTTATCCTTCTGGTAGTGTTTGCAAGTATCTCGCATGGCTAAAGCTATGATGCAACGGATTGAGCTAAAGGTCTCTGGATAGATCGTTTTTATATGTGACTCTTAGTCGTTCGCTGCAAACAAAAACCCAACCGACTGTCCGGATGTTCAGCGATCCGTTGTGTAATTAAACTTTTTTTCTTTCTACAATGATGAAGTCAAGAAGCATGGGGCATTTCTTCCCTCTTTTTGCCTTTATCCTTTTATACTTAGATATCTTCTTGATAATGGCACTTTCTTGTGACACTTTGTGTCGTGCATTGATTATGTGCTAGCTATCAAAGTACTTCTGACTGTGGCTGTTCACTGTAGCGAATGTTTGAACTCTTCGGAAACAACTATCGCCGAGAAGAAAGGTGTCTGAAATTCCATTGACATTCCCAATTGAGTGGGATATGAAATATAGAAGTGCTATAAGATACATTGCCATGTATTGCCGGCAAATTGTTTGGTGTATAGGCAACTCTTCGCAATAAATGTATTCTAATGTAAACCCTAGTCTTATCATGCACCCACTATTACTTTTGGCTGTTAACCCTATCTCATTTTCAGTTCTATAAAGTTTAACCAGGCGATTGATTGTTTATTTACATGAACTCTACGAATAACTAACTCTAAGTGTATTGTTTTATATTGATGTTGTCTGTCTGTTTCCCACAGCAAAGCAACCTTCAAAAAATAATAATCGGGAGGCTTCCCTTGAATGTCTGTTTCTACTCGGCTCACTATCTTGAGAGGCCAGAGAACCCAGACTTTGGACGAGCGTATGTTGTATGCTCGGGTTCGGCCCGCTCCAAGTATTATCGTTGAGATATTCGATTTCTCTTCAGACTAAGCGAGGAGATGTCTTGCAGTATCTGGAGAGGCCTATAGGGTCGTATGGTATATTTTAGGAGAATGTCCGAGAGACTTCATGGTAGTAGTTAACAACGGCAGTAACAGCGGTAGTCAAAGTCATGCCGAACATGCATCTATAACGGGCCGCCGGGGCCGTAGAATAAAGCGGGCTATGATGAATATCCGACCGCTACCGTTCACATTTTATATCGTCAGAGGTTAATAACACTTTCCGAGATACTCAACTAGGCAATGAAAACGTAAAGATACCGGTGTCTAACCAAAATGGTAAAAGACCATGCTTTATTTGTTATTCTCTCAAGAGCTGTCGCTAGTTCCGCACATGCACACTTCAGGTCCATGCCCATTAATATGTTGCTACATATCATATAACAAGATTACTAGAATTGAGAACGAGATCTAGATAATGCAAATCCCAGGCCATCCGTACTCGATTTCCTTTTTCTGTAAACGAGCTATGGACGCTAGAGCCACGTACTGGCCTGAATAGTCTAGTTGTAGATGGCTTATACATGTATGTATAGTATGAAAAGGATACTTGGTGCTTGTCTACCTGTCCCTATTTACGCTTTTTCCCCAAAGGCCGTTGTTTGTCTCTATTTGTTGGTTTTCATCGACTGCTAGATATCTTAGGGCATCACTGATCGGCGGAGATGCAATTCGGACAGTTTTATTCGATTGTTTGCTTACGTTAATTCGAGTAATAAACACGTTGTTCGCTAGGCTGGGAGACCAAAGAGAAATTGGTAGAGATCGAAAGTATGCTGACAAACGATGTCTAGGCCATTTCTTTGATAAGGAGAGTGTAGCTCTTGGCTAGCAGCGGAAGGAAAAAATCACTAAAAAAGAAAATAAGCAATTCTATAATAAAGACTGAAACAGGGCCGGCCATCGCCATGAAAGGGCCGCGTCAGCTCTGCCAAAGATTGCCAAAGAGAATCGCCAAGACAGAGATTGGAGCTTGCGCGTTGCGTAGCACTATTATTTTTCATAGTATTTTATTCATTTTTTTTGCTCGATTATCTTCTAGCGGTTTCTTATTCGTTGGTTTCTCAGTTTGCCCCACTTATTCGCACACCCCATTCGTTTCTCATTTTCTTATTCCTCGTGTTTCGTAGCTGGTTGCTTCTCGTCTCGTTTAGGAACAGAAACCTGCGGTTCATTTTCTGCTTTGCAAGATTAGAAGATCGTTCTTTCTCCTGACCAGAAAGAAAAGCACAATACATAGTAGTTAGAAAGAGCATGCGTAATTTCGCATCTACACCGGAGGCTTATCGGTAGAACCATGTGCAGGAGCCGTCCGCATTTTGGCCTACTTTGCTCTGTAATCCTTTGTCGGGTTGTCGCTCAAAAACTAGATACCTCAGTGGCACGTGACTTACTACGGGACATGATACTCTTTGTATATCAGGCCAATATAACTTCATATAGACAAAACGACATAATAGTTATATCTCCATATAGAGTCTTTAGTCCGCCGGCCGGCTATCTGAATGCACCGTTAAACGAACTGGCTTGTCGGACTTTATCTGTATGCAAGCACTTATCGTTGTCCGGTTCATCTCGGCGTGTCAGTGCCTCACCATTTGCTATCCATATTACTTTTTATATATCTTCTTGTTGTTCCTCTTCTTGGCTTTTCATGTTGGCCGATGCGCTGCCCGGTGAATAAAACCGGGTCACTTTGTGATCCCGGCTTGGACATAGCTATATAGCATCAATCTTTTGACACCGACTCTCGCTCTCGTAGGCCGCCTTTGCTTCTCGATTACCTTGCGAGGGGGCTCGTTTATCGCTCTTATAACGGCCTTACTGGCTCGCTCAGCTCTTGTTGGGCTGCTGGTTTTCGACAAAGCGCCGGCTGTTCTGTCTTCCGAAATATAGCTGCCTTTGGGGCTGTCTTTGACCTGTTTGCTCTTCTGGAAAGCGCACAGGTCTGTATCTAAAAGAAGACGAAAGGACCTGCGCCTACTGCACTACCAGTCTTTTTGCTCTATCACGCCCCCCGTAGCCCCTACCATAAGTCATATTCAGCTTCTATATAGTCTTGGGATATGTATATTACAGCCTATCCTCATGATGTACGCCCTTGAAAAAAGCAAGTCAGTCAATTAGTCAGTCCGTGTACTGTAGATTGTATACCGCCGTAGATAGGGCCATGTGTTCGTCCTTTTGGCCCTTCTGCCTGGGAGAAAGTTGATAAAAGGGCTAAAGGGCCCATTAACCTCGTGCTAACATGCCTTTCTGTACACCAATGCCGATTATTGTGTAAGTCAACCCTAACTCGCTGGTTTTGCAAGCTGACGACTCCTCGTCGAGAATGAGGGAATGATGTACTTAGTAAGGGAACCGTAACCAAAACTCTAGCCGAGTTACTCGTAGTATCCATGGTACTACGTAGCATTATCACTTGCAGTGTTTACATAGCATTCATATATAAGAGGACCAAAGAAACATAAAGCAAACAGCTACTATCACCAGTAGCGTCAACTTGACATCTCGTTTAATGCAGCTTGCTAGGACAAAACTCACTCTGGCCTGACGAATATATAGTACGTTATGTGCTTGTTCAGTCGCTAAATCCTAATTAGAACTAGAACTGGCCTCTAATTTTATCTGTAGACAAACATCGCAAACAAAATACATATAGTTCCAACTAGGCTTACATATATAGTACAAACTCACGAACAATGGTTCAAGTGGATGCTCATATTATATAGAGCTTAGCATGCCGCCCGAAGTCTCGCACGACAAACTAGGCGACGTACATAAGGATTGCCAGGTTATAGTCTCTGTCAAGATGGGCAACAAAGAAGCAACATCAATAGTATTAGTCTTAGTCCTACGGTGCGCTGGATTCGATCTGCTAGCCGAGTTACTTTGTTTGCTGTCTGCGGGCTACGAAGATAGGGAATGAATCACGCCAGACCTTTTGACACTTTGTCATACTCCCTCATGAACTTGTGAATATGGATGGAATATGAGTTTGTCCCCCGGTACATTAGAAAATGTGTAACCTCCTGAAAACGAGAGAGAATGGCAGCACGGAATATTGACAGTATCGTTCCTCTGTGCCCTGAACTAGACTCGATGACACTGACTGGAACAAACACTGGCTCCATGCTCTCCTATTGTGTTATATGTAGCTCAAACAAGATCGCGGCGATGGATATTTTGCTCTGTGCTTGTTATAGAAGGCGAACAGGAAAAGAGCAAGGAGAAAAGAGTTACGCCATAACGAGCCCTGCCCACGGTTAATTCGCTACTTTGGATCGACGGGCTGTACATCGTGTATATGCAGAAGTGTACATATATGCTACCATGCTATAAAGCACGCCAAGGCCATTTTGCCTTCTTCTATCTCTTCTCTATCCTACGGATGTGTGGGCGGATGATCACTCTCGCCTTAGGTGTTTTTCGTTTTAGACACTGTGATTCGTAAGACGGTCTCCTCCTCGGCTTGGTATACGGCAGCACCTGATCTGCAAATTTCCAACACTGTCGATGAGTCCCCGATTTATATTTACATGAGATGTATGGCTTCCTATGAACGCCGCAATGACACACGTATATTCACTTCCAAGAATACTTGGCGAGAATGAGGAGATCCCGTAAATATATATGTATAAATGTATGTACTATGAAAGATACCGTATGTGACACATTGCGGTATACAGATATAAAACGCCACTTGTAAAATGTTTACATAGTAATTTATTTATTTTTCCGGCCGAGTGACAACATAACAAAATGGAAACAAGAAAAAAAAAACACAATAAAACAATCCTCGCCTCGTTTGTGATGCACGCACTTGCAAGGTCTGGCAATTTTTACTTCCCGTGGATCCGTTTTGGCCAAGTACATGCAGTAGCTTCAATACTCCATAGGAGAAGGAGGAGGAGGAATAAACAGTAGCGGCAACAGCATCACAATTAGTAGCAAGCAACAATCGCTGCATCTGTACATACTACTCTGTTTAAGACTTTTCTGAAAAATATAACATGGAAGGTGGACAAGCTGAGAAAGATTCCTTGCGGCGTTTCATAGGTAACATTTTGATAGTTGTTTGCTTATAGGGCATCCCGAAATCTGCCCAGTACGCTGGAGCATAGGACCATTCAGAAGTTAGACAATATGGACAAGTCTGAATCTGAGTCTCAGTCGAGGAGCTGTATGTTTGCTTGTTTTGACATTCTCACATATCAGGTGGACAACTTCTTGTATGTTCTCCATGTTACTTTCTCGTCCAGGACTCCGTCAAACAAAGAAATCCATGAGTATCTTCTCTCTTTGCTCTAAACGGAGAGAAGAAGCGAGCAAGGAGATGTTCTGAATCTCGATTTGCGAGTGTATGATTTGCGATGATCGTAATTATGCTGTCGACCCTGCTCTGATATGGAAAACGTAGTGACCGTTGTCTTTAAATACAAGTATATGCCTACAACTCCATCGAAGAATTCACATGATAATCTGGACCGTACCAAGACTTAGCATCCAGCGGCTACGAAGACAAAGAGAGAATGTCTATTCGGGTAGCTCTATCCCATACGTAGAAGTTCTCTTCCAGTTCTCTGTTATCGTGAGACGTACTTGGACTTATCTATAGATAACGATGGTAGCTGTAGTTCCATATAAAGGGCGCTTGGGACAGAACGGTATCAAAACACGCTCATGTACACTTGGAAGTCTATAAACAGCTGTGTCGCAGCCTGTATGAGGGCTGCCAACAGCCGCACGCCAAGACCAACTGGAAAAACAACATGTCCTCCTTTGTTCCTTCCATGGCTTGACTGGATGTTCTTCTGGTTGGATCTCCGTTCATGGAACCAGTAACCAGAAATATACAATTATAGCACCCATCGTTAAATTCAATTTCAACATGTCCCTGTCTCATATTGTCTCGCTGGGCGAGCTTAATGTTTGCTTTGCCTTGCTTTTGGTAGCTTGGACATGAATAATTATACTAACTACTTGTGTAATCAGGCTAGCTCTATACATACCACAATGGCGTATAAGCGGCTTGTTGCTCTTAGTCTCAGTCTTTGTTTTCAAGTACGGATTACATATAACTACCATGACTATTGGTATTTTTGTTGCTGTTGCTGCGCCAGAGTGCCTCCCCTGTCTCTATTGTTATCTCAGCTATATAAAAACAAAGGTATTCATATAGTGAAATATACATATATGCTGTGCGGCCGTGTTGTAAGACCCCTATAGCATTTGCAATATTGGCCTCTTTATATTTTGTTTGCGCCTTCTTTACTTTACGCTGAAGCCTTGAGAAGGCTGCTGTTTCCATCATTCATGCCTTGAACTAATGAACGCACTGTAAAGTAAGCTTCTTCGTGAAGAAACCAAAAACCATCTTATCATGTCTTATCTCGTAATGCTATTGTTGAGGAGAAAACTCATAGTTTTCTGTTCGTGGTCTGAACTTGTCCGCCCTCTTTGGCGATCTATGTTTGTTGTCCTGATATGATTATCAAAAGGACTTGTTCGTCATCGTACGTCTTGTTCTTGGCCTAAATGGCCTTGACATACGGAATATACTATGTACTAGCTCATCAAGACTCTAACAGGGCTGGCTAGCTGGGCTTTGAAATTAGACCACACAGCCTTCTTTCTCATCATCTTTTCCTCGCCTAGATCCCTCGCCTTCTTCGCATCCCTTCCCTGTCCTAGGAACCCTCTCTCGCCAAAGCCGTTCTCCCGACCATGTGGTAGTACTGATACTAGTAATTAGTTAATGGACTTTTATTTCTAGCGTCTACGTAGTGTAGAGAACATCGAAGACAAAATCGAAGTGGAAAAGCCTGCCAAAGAGCCTGACAAACTAGCGAGCAAGTTAAAGCTCGCTAAATGTTCTCCTCATAGCTGGCCACGACGACTTGGATAGGCAAAAGACAAAGGAAGATCCAGATCCAGATCTAACATGGCATGGCATACGTATTATTTCCCATGCTTGATGTTTTTTTTTCACTACTACTACTAATCCACCACTTACACACATAGATACAGATACACATTATAGATACACATACATGCTTTATGACTTCAACTTTGCTGCAACATTGCAACATGATAGCCGATTTTATGGCTTACATGCATATTCTTACATGCTTTTCTTTCTGTAAATACACCTTTCAAGCACATACGTATTATACTTTTATAGACACACACCCTGCCCGTATGCTTTTTTACCCAAACGAACAGTAGTAAAAAAAAGCTCAAGCCGTTCGCTCTGGTTTCTCTTGCAGAGAGGGACGCGCGTTCCTTGTAGCGAATCCAAAATCCCTGTAGTGTCCCTTGCCATGGGATCGACATGGATATCGGTTTCTACCTGATCAGGATCTCGTTCTTTGTCGATTTCTGGAGAGGGCGAAGGAGGAAGAACAACAAAGTTACAACAAAAGATAGCATACAAAGAGCTTGAATGCAATCTGTAAAAATGAAAAAAAGACAGTGGTCCAAGGCTTTAGAGTAAACTACAAAATAGTACATACAACTATATATCTACTGTTCTGTAGCGGTAGCATTGTATCACACTAGGAACATATGTCAAAAGAACCAAGACTGCAGACTAGTGCTACTACTGTGGTACTCATACTGGTCAGCTTGTTTGACGCATCATTGTCTACGAATAGATGCTCATTATTGGATATATGGTTCGCCTCTTCGTCAGTTCAGGCTCCGGCTAGCGGGTTTGCTTGCGCACCCAGAAATCCTATTGTGCGTTGTTGTATGTAGTGACGACGTGATCAAAATCACAATTTCGATTCCTCAGAGCCTTCTCTTAATTTTATCTAGCCATCTATCTGAGTCTATCTATCTAATCCATATATTCTTGAATCTGTCTATAGTGTGTGGTTCGAGTACAGAAAACAACACAAATGGCATGGCGGCCTGAGCTGGATGGAAGCTTCTATTTTGTGGTTGCTGTTGCAGACTTTGTCGAACGGCAAAGAAGCTTACGTCTTAATCTGTACATTTTGTTTGATTTCAGAGCGTCCCTGTGTTTGAGAAGAAAAGCCAAAGCTAAAAGTACATTCTGTTCGCCCTGATTGGGTTGCATATTGTTGTATCGCTCCCTTGATACTTGGCTAGAAGTTCATGTAAGTGAAACCAGGGTTATTATATAGGGTTAGACGAATCTCAAACCTTGAATTCTTTGCTTGTATCACAGACACATATCACGCCTTATTGTGAGCCTCGATACTACTTGTAGACTATGAATGAATGTATAGATATCGATCGAAATGACTATGGTACTATGAACCTATGGGCTAGCTTGGCCACGAGCAGTATCCTTGAGCTTTTTGGAACCGAAAACAAAAGAAGATAAATAGAAAGAAGATGATAAGAGGATATGACATGAAAAGACAAAAAGAGAATCTAGTTGCCCAAGATCACTTTCCCAAAAGCAAGAAGAAATGATGAATGAAGATGAATAAACACCCAGAATAAATACACTAAAGCGACCTCCGTAGCAAGACAACACACTCATTTATATAGTTAAAAGGACTAATATTTTGCAAACCTAGCACTTATTATAACGCCGTGATGTTTTCGGTGCACCGGGAAAAAGAAAAAAAAAGAAACAGGAAGCAACGACCAAACAAGTATCTAAAATTCTTGCGGTTGCTGATCACCGGCTCTTGTCGTCATATCTCGCCGGCAAATCAACCTCCCAGAGAGGTCTCTCAACTAGCGCAACTTCCACTCCGCCGTCTGTGGAGGTTCCAGTAGAGAGAGGAACCATACCGAGAATGTGTCTGTATTTGAACGTGTAGCCCGATGCCTTAGATGGGGCTTCACCATCTGCCAGTTGTAGTTGCAAATCCTGTGCCCGACGCTTCTGGAGCTCCGTGGATGTCTCGCCATCTTCGTCGTCACTATGGCCTTCATCGTCATCGTCACCGCGGGAAAGCTCCATTGCTGCCGTCTTGGCGCTGGAGTTACGGTAACTATCGTACTCGAACACCTCAGTCACGGTGTTGCTACCCGTAGTCTGCTTGCTGATCGATACGGGACCAAGGGCACCACGCGCCATCTTGCCACCGGCACCGGAATCGTTGGCGCTGCGCTTACGCTTACGTGAGGCATCATCAGCGGCTGCTACGATGGCCTTGTTGGCAGACTTGGCAGCTGGACGCTCCAGATCTTGGCTAAGGTCGAGCATGAATACAAAAGAGATACCGTAGAGCCAGGCACGGGTGCCTTCCCACGTGATACCCTTGACGACATCACGGGTCTCTAGCATTTGTTGGGGAAGGGCACTGCGATGGTTGCGACGGGACCAGCGAGTAAGGGTGCCACGGAGCGGGTTAAAGGCCGTCACATGGAAGTTGACAGTGACGGCAAGTAGGGTGTAGTCGTCAGTGTCAGTCTTAGTGTCGGCCTGGGCAGCGAAGGCCTGTTCAGGATGCGACGGAACGTAGTTGGAGAAGGATAGAGCAGCGGGAGCACCAGCCAGCTTCGGCAACAAAGCACCTCGAGGGTTCTGGACCCAGTCGGAGTTAGAATCTTCATCTTCATCACCGGACTCTTCGGCCTCCTTATCACTGTTTTGTTGGGCAACGGCGGGAAGTGAGCTCTTGACAACCCATGTATCGACAAAGCCAGCTAGATCAGCAGTGGCCAGCATGTTTCCATCGCCGGAGAAGACAGCATGAGAAATGCTTCTATCATAGCGGCCAAGACCACTTAGACCTACAGACTTGCCAAGATCACGGGGGAAACGCTTCAGCCGTTGTACATTGGGGCCAATGGTCACTGCAGAAAGCTCGCCAGAATTTTCGGACGAGCCCCGGGAGACAGGGACGACATAGACGTTGTCGCAGCCTTTAATGATGGTAAGCCACTTGCCAGTAGGCGAGAGCTGGATAGTGTGAGCACCCAGAGAGGCGATGTCACTGGGCAGAGAGATTGAGGAGAGATGGAAGGACGAGGGCTTTAGGGGAGCAGTGAAGGTTATGTTGAAGGCCTTGATGCTGTCGTTGGTAGCGACAACTAGCAGAGAGCCGCCAGCACTCAGGGCAGCAGATGTGATGTTGCTGTCGCCCTTGATCACGATGTTCTTGAGGAGCTTCCAGTTCTCGCGCACGTCCTTGTCGTCACGTGCCTTGTCCGAGAGTAGATCACCGAAGGACTTCTGAATAGTCCAAATGTGGACCTCCTGACCCCACCAACTAGCGACGATACGTGCGCCAGGAGCGCTCTGAAGAGGCGCGCGATGCGGAAGCATGGGGAGACGACGATGGTTCTCCATGCCGGCCTCCTTGAGAGGGATGATAACGGGAGTAGCATCGGGACCTAGGTGGAAAGAAGATGTTAGCAAGGCGTCTAGATATGGTAGTTCCAATAGATAACTTACCTCCAGCAAGGACAACACTGGTGTCGGCCATCTCAAACGTGGCCAGGGTCTTGACATCATGTTCGTGGTATCTACGGCCCCAGATTCTAGACCAGCGGTTGCTGCCCGAGTTCTTCTTGTAGACGATAGTGCGACGGTCCATACCACCACTGATAATTACGTTACCGTCGGTGCTACAGGCCAGACTGAGGGCATCCTGATCGTGACTCTGAATTCTCTGAGCTTGAGTGTACGTACGGCCATCCCAGATGCAGATCTGGCCTGACGAATCGGCAGAGACGATGTCGCCACTAGGAAGGCATTTAACTGCCCACACGATGATCTCCTTGGCACCACCGTTCAAGTCAGAGCCTAGTGTCATCTTGCGCAGAAGAAGACCCTTGATGATGTCGTAGACGCGGATAGTGCCGTCGGAGCACCCAACCACGGCTGTGCGAGGGTTCTGGAAAGCGATGCTCAGCATCTTGGTGCCCTTGGAGGTCGAGCGAGCAATAACCTTGTCAAAGCGCAGCTCGTCCTCGGTGACCGAGTACAGCGCCAGTTCGCCTTTAGCCGTGCCAACAATAAGACGGGGAGTGACAGGCTTTCCCTTGTTCGAATTCGAATCTGAGATAGAGGCCATACACCAGATGTCTCCGTGGGAGCCACTAGCATTACCCCGGGGCTTTCCCTCGGCAATATCCCACTCGGTAATGGTCGACGTGAAGCCAGTACTGAATAGACGCATGGGGCCTACTGTGGTCGAGTCGCCGACCTTGCGATCGGGACCGGTGATCCAGGCAAGACTATCAACAACCCGGTCGCGGCCACCGTGGATGATCTTCTCCTGGTGCCAGTCGCCCTTGCGCGGATTCCACAACTCGATATCACCGTTCTCGCGGCCAATGGCTACGCGGGCATTGTTGACCTGGGCCTTGCTGTCGGGACGAGAGTGTGAGAAGGCAATGGCGTTGATGGCGCCAGGCGGGAACCGCACGAATCGACACCGATGGATATCCATGGCTCTAGATGAGATTGTATAGTCGGATAAAAGGCGAGGATTGTCGAGTCTTGGTCTCGTTTCTGGTGAGTTCGCAAGAGAAGTTGAAGGCACAGATTAGAGTTCAGACAACAGCGCTCATGCTTTGAGTAGGCAGGTCACGATATCTGTCGAAGAAGAAGCTTCACAGAAGATTGATGCACGAATATGCAAAGAATAGATAGCAAATAGATAGCCTCAGAAAAGTGACTGTCGCTTAGTCTAGTAATAACCGTATAGGTCGTAGGGCCTTGAGTCGGTCCGTCGTTGTCGGTCTTTTTATTGTGTGGTTCAGTTGATCTGCTTGAACAGGCGCTCTAATTCTCAGCAACAACTTTTTTTTTCTGCCGTCTTGATCGTAAAGCGGTGAATTCAGTGGGGCATTTACTTCCCGATTGGGCTTCTGTAATCAACCCTTAGCTAACCCTGCATACTGGCAGCTTACTAGTACTCACGTGAGCATGATCGCTAAGTTACTTAGCAAAGCTTAGGAAGCTCTCCATGCTTCTAACTGTCTTTACTTACCGTCTTTACATGCATTTGATTCATTTTGCAAAGCTACTATTACCAACCAGCGCCGCCTTTTCCCATATCGGCTTTAAGGCTTCTGATATCGGCCGGCAAGGATCCAGCTTCAGCTTATCTGCTCTGAATCCCAAAGCTAGACAAAACCTCTCAGTCGCGCTGGCATATCATCTTAACTTGATCACCAGCCTTCATTGCGCTGCTACTTCTGGTCCTCGCTATTAGTGCCTTTCTTTCCATACATGAAACGGAAACTATGATTTCGCAGTGATCACAACCCACTTTCTTGTGCTTATTTTTTTTCGTCCTCTCTTTATTCCGTTGCCGTTTTTATATCTTCTCTTTGTTATCTACGTTTACTTTAATAATATATTGCGACCCATTGCGTCATATCGCAATCGCGAACATGACCGATAACCTGCACCCTCAGACCCTCGACGAGTCTACATCGTCGCCAAATCCCCAAAGCTCTATAGAGCCATCATCATCGCATAATCGAGACTTTCCAATCACCGCATCTGCTGAAACGGCCACAGCTCCGATTGATATTCCGGTAGCCCATGAAATCGCAAACGTCGACTATCCCATCGTTGCCGCCGCATTTTCGACTTCGCCCCTCGGTGGTGAAAACCACCCAAACCTTTTCCCGCCTCTCGACGAAGACGCTCCCGTCGAGCCATTACGCCCCTTTGAGCCACCACTTACTCTAATCAACAGCGGCAATGCTCCTGCCGGATCGACTACCCACTACCCGCGCGTATACTACATATTCAGCGATGACGAACCCAATGCCCTCGGCCATGCGCTCACGCTAGCCAATACCCCTAACCAGGGTCTCTACGATACTGCCGTGATAGTTGATCTTGCACCCGCCGATGCTCCTTCCGGTTGGACAGTCGCCTCAGCTACTAGCATGACCTCCAATTGGGCCGTCACTGGCGCTCATTTCACTCCGCTAAGCGACTCTAGCGCACCCACAGCTTCAAACGTCGTTGGCAGTGCTGGAACCGGCAGCGGTGGCGGTGGAGGTAGTCTAGGTAGTGGATCACACGCACCTTACCACCATAACGCCGCGGGGGGGATCTGATGGTGAACGAGACATGATTTTGAATATCGACGGGATGGGAACATTTCCAGGACCGCGTCCTGTCGAAATCACAATCGAGAATGACCCCGTAGCGGATACGCAGGCCGTAGCCGTCAACTCACAATTTGGCCCTGGTGTTAAGAACTACAACGCCTTGATGGCCGAGTTCAACAACTGCATGACGTCACTTGGCCGTATTGTCGATGCCGGAGAGCAAAACTTCAAACATAACTTGAACTTGCAGTTGGCGATGAGTCAGCTTCGTCCTGGCCAATATCCTGTATCGCTATATAGCACGCCGGCTCGGGCTTCTACTGCGGATGAAAACGACTTCATTGTCCGTAAAGACCCAAAGGGCAAAGGCAAGGAGAAGGTCACTCTCTTGCCTTCTCCTAAGGACGATTCTTACGCAGAGTAAAGATGTAAATCATCACCCCAATGTCCTACTTCACATCTTCACTGTTGTCAAGACTGTCTTTCTTTTTTTCGTTTCTTTGTTACATAATTTCTATTTCTTTTTCCTTTCTACACTGTCATCTCTTGTATTTTCTGCTCACGCAAGCCCTTTACGTTACTCTTCTCATTCATTGGCGTTTATTTCTTCATCTGCACTTTTATCTTCTTTTTACCTGTTTTTACATTTTTTTTTTGGGGGGGGGGGGGGGGGGGCACACAGGACTTGGGCTATAATGTGACCTTTTCACCTCTTTTTAAGTCTCTTTTTTTTTTCACTTGAGTTTAGTTGTAACCGTCTCAACTAGACCAACTATAACACTATCGATTTTCTACTCGCTACTCCTTTGGGATATCTCCTATAATCGATGGTTTACGAATCGGTTAAACACTAGATAATCTCAATATAGGCATTATGCCAATGTAATGGCACTTATGTTGCTATTCATTTATCACCGTTATCTTTCATGAACTAATAGCATTTACACATTGACTTATATAATCATATTCCGCAAAGTAGACGCCGGAAATTCCGGTGAACCGCCAATCATTGTATAGCACTAACACGGAATAACTCCTGCTTCCTTCCATTTATCTTGCCTATTAAAGGATCACGAAGTTGAAAATATACATGCATCTGTATATTCAAATATCTTCTGAAACTTCTATTTATTCATTCTTAGCATGGCATGCATGCAAACAGCCTTCAATCAATTTGAAATAGAAGCACAAAAATTCTCAAGGAGATAGGGCAATGAACGGTAACAAAAAATGACATAAACAATCAATAAAAAAGAATAAAAAAAACGCCTAGACAACGGTGAATATGAACGAAACAAAATACCTATCGAAAGATGTAACACGAATAATCAACAGGATGGCGAATAAGTGTGAACAAAAAAGTAAGAGAGCGCCGGCATAAACAACGACAAAGAGAAATAATGACAAGGAATTACAACAAGTTTCCGCCAAGAGTCATCATGACGGGGATGTCCAACAAAAGAGAAAGATCGAAGTGAAAGAGAGGGGGAAAGAAATGTGTAAGTCAATGATAGGGAATTCAACACCCAAAACATGATAAAAGAGTCCTCAATTTTCAAAGAAACCTGAGACTATGTCTTAGGTCAGAAACAACCATGACATGTCATCAATTGAAAATTGACAGACTACCGAATCTGAGGCATGTGGAATGAGAGTGAGATAATAGTGGCAGTGTGCTGTGATGATGAGATCACAAGGTCGTACCTAATGATGCTGCCCAGTATGTGAAAAAGATCACTATTAGATAGACAAAGTATGCAAAATAGACACGAGGGGGGTTAAGTAGTTGAAACTTTGTACAAAGAAGACATCAGAATATTGTTCACGAAGTGACACAACACCGGAAAGCTGGTTAAAACAAGTAGTCGAGAGATATTCTAGCACTTAAGCACTGTAATAAGGCAGAGCACCAGGCAACCGGCCGCCACGGAGCTGAAGCACCTTGTCTACGACGTCGCGGCTTTTGATAGCAGAGACGGGCAGGTGGTTCTTCACTGGAGAAGGCAGAGCACGCATGGCATTGATGCTAGCGGACAGAAGATCACGCTTGTTGTTGCTCGAGTTAGATGAACCGCCAATCTTGCCAGTTACAGCCAGATAGACAATGACGATAATGATGATGACAACAACAATGGCAATGCAAATGGCCAGGCACCACCACTTCTTGCGGCGAGCAGAGCGGGCGCTCTTGATGGCAGTGTCAATCTCTTCATTACCCTTGTCCATGTTCTCGACAATCTCCTCGGCCTTTTGCTCCATCTGCACAATGGTCTCCTCTTGTTGCACAATAAGCGTATCCAGATCCTGGAACAGCTGAGCAAGCTCGACAATCTGTGACTCGATTTTGAGCAGTGCTTGGTGACGGTCTTGGACGGCGTTCAGAGCAGCGCGAGCCTGGCCCATGCGGTTGCTATCCTTCAGAGCCTGGCTGAAAACCTGGCCGGAAGCAGAGGTATCCTCGACAGCTTGGCGAACTTCTTCTTCAGAGGCATCTGGACGGACAATGCGGTACTGACGAGCCATTTGTTCTTGGGTCTTCTTGCGGAAGGCTGATTCGACTTGTTGGTAGTTCTGGATGGCGGTCTTCAGGCGACGGTCGATACGGCCGACTTGGGACGTGTTCTTTGGTTGGCGAGACTCGGGGTTGGACTTGATCTTGCGGATGCGATCCGTCAGTCCGCGGTATAGGTTCATGGTGTCGGACGAAATCTGGTCGAGTTGGCGGTTTGTGTTGCTGGTGGCCGAAGTGTCGGCGTCGTCGAGCGAGCGCTGCTGCAGCATGCGCAGCTGCTCGAGGCTACGTTCGATCTCGTTGATGCCATTGTCGATTTCGCGGCACTCGTTCAACATAGCGTTGGAATTAATGTGGCCGGTGCCGGAAGGCAGGTTCGACATTTCCACGCCGCCACCTATCTTCAATGTCAATTCCAGGGATCTTGCATTGGGACTTGCAGGGCCGCCTTGTGGTCTTGACGCAAACGTACCTCCTCCATACTGGTTGCCACCTCCGTAGCCTTGGTTTCCACCATATTGCTGCTGTTGTGACTGGCCGTTATAGCCTTGGTTGCCGCCGTAGGCGCCTTGCTCGAAGGGGTTTTGCTGGTTGCCGTATCTGCTAAAGGGTTAGTATCCAGCATTGCATTCTGATGCAGAGTCGGCAATCGACGTGACTGAGGAGGTGTGGCGAGTTTTTATGGATAGTGGTGTTTGTACTGACCCGTACTAGATCGATTGGTGTTATTGTTAGCACTAGATTCAGCGAGAGTTGAAGCTTTTAAAATGTCACTTACGCTCATTGTGGCGGATAACGAATTGTCTAATTGATGAACAAAGAAATGAAAAATGCGATGGCAAAACTGCCGCTAGAAGATAAATCGTCAAGAAGCGCGTCCGAGAATGCGACGATTAAATAGAAAGCTTTGTTTTATTTGGTGAAGATAGATGGTGGATGCAGACGAATGAAATTATAACTTTTTGGGGGAGAAATTGAAAATTAAAGGAGGTCGGTGGTATTAATGTCGTAGGGTAGTTTTCGCTGTATTTTTAGTATGGTGTGCTAGTCGTTATTAATCTGGTGCCAACAAATAGATGTAAAAGCAGCAGGTAAAGGTAAGAAAGAGTAAGATAATATGGAGGGAAGGCGGGAAATTGAAGCCAATGGCATGAAAAGCTCTGTCAACCAGTGATAAGAGTAATCAATAAACCGTAATTGAAGCAAGCCACGGTGCGTGACGATGTGCGTTTCTTTCCTTTTTGCTAAGTATTTTTGTTTTGCTTTTTGGGCAACTGACGCTGAGGTCTTAGTGGATTCTTGAAATACAGGAGAGAAAGCAAAAGAGGAATTTGGGAGAAATGGTTTGGCAGCGAGGAAATGATTAAAGAGAGCCGAGATAGAAACGAGCATGATGAAAATGGGACGCTGGCACTCATTATGGGATCTGAAAACCGGGGCTATACTGGGAAGGGGCCAGCATGAGGAAACTGGGGCCCACGCCAGGGGCGGCAGGAACACCAACAGAGCAACAACATAACAGCCTGTGGAGGCAGTAGCCAAAAGCTGCGCATGTTATCTCGCAGGCGGTCTTGTCTCTGCAACAATATATGAGCACAATTACTGATTACAGGCACTATATCGTATGCTTTTCAGCACAAAATGCTGGTACAAAGGGCAAAAGACGCCTTGCCATGAAATCGCCGCACGATACAACACGATGCACTTTATGTTGCAAAAGACCAAGCCGCCGACAAATAGGAGACACGACCCTGCTAGAGAAACAACAAAGAAAGAGCCCCTTCCAAAACGAGAAAAAAAAAAGCCTAGGGGCGCTGTTTCTCTCGCTGGTTCGATGTAGCGTCCCTGGCTTTAGCAAGTACTCCTGCGGCTATTTTTTGCGGAGAATGCTGCCAATGGCCAGCCTTGCGGTACCTTCCACAGGCTGGTGGGTGACTTTATGCGCTAAAGATGCTATGTTTGGGTCCTTTACAGGCCCGTTCACCATTAACATTTCGACAGAAAGCGACAGAAAGCTAAGCTTCTACAAAATATGTAAATCGAACAAAACAGACTTCCATCGCCTAATACCTAGTGTTTGGTCTCAATTCGGGCTCTACAGGGGACACGCCGGTTCTGCGAGACGACGATGGGCGATCGCGATGCCATATTCAGCGTCCATGCGATATCAATGAATATCGCATAGCATGCTCCCTAGAAGACTAATACGACTATAGACCTTTATCTCTTATTCTGGCCTCTTTTCATCTCTTCAGGCGCTGGAATGCGGCACTATTATCAGTAATGAAGGCCAGGACCAGGCAACCAGCTTGTCAGAGAGCCTAGAGGAAAAAAACAAAGAATGTTGGCTAACACAAATACATCTATAATCAGACTATAATACAAGTGCACTAATGCTAGACATATCTACTTGTAGTGATCCGGCCGAAGTTCTTCGACTGCCATCGGCCGGGGTCTGGGACCAAAATAGAAGCAAATGTCGAGTTCTCTTTGTTCCCTCTCATCGTCCCTCGCCACTTCAACTGCGACTTGGACTCTGCAACTAATGCTCACTACTTCAATAGTTCACTTCTCCAGTTCGCTTCAAGCGCTGTGTAGCCCCAATCCGCTTACAAAGTCACGCCCTACTGCAGTCTTTTTTTGTTGCCTGGCTGCGCCCGGCCACATAGTGGCTATAGAAAACTCCAAGCCTCTATACATATGGATTCTCGATGGATCTCTCGGGCAGATTTAAACATCATAGACAATTAATAATCCTAAGGGAAACTCTTCTATGTAATATCGGACACGACAATATCGACTTGTTTCCAGAACACCACCAAAGCTCCTGTGTTTGGAAACAACACCGCTAGTGCTAGTTAATCACTGTGCCCGTAAATACATGGGCTCGCTTCCCGTAGTTGTTCCAGCAGCGCGCCAGATTCTTCGTTTGACGCAAGTTTCGGACTTTGTGTATGTGTTGTATCAACTTACTTCTGACGTAGGCGTCACATCGGTTTCCTGCACACTGTAACCCAGTAGAACAAAGCCGACTTTTAACTACTAGTGCCGAACGAGAACCTCAACGGCTATGCCGTTAAAGGTTCCATGCCGATGGTCCAGTTGCCCACAGGCCATGTTCGGCCCTATCAAGAGCCTGATCTCTTTGTATCTCCATGAAGCTTACTTTGACTTTGCTCTCAGACCGCTATATTTGTACTGATATCTGATATTGGAGTCAAGAACAACCGATGGAATGATGTTTAAGCGTGCTAGTCAGTTACTCATAGACAGTCCATTTTTGCAGTTTTTTTCTTTCTTTTTTCTCGCTAACGGCAACTTATTCAACATCACATGCATCATATATGTATTAGCTAAACAGAGACAACAAAGTCCCATTTTCAGCTTCCTATACGGCTGCACGGCTGCATAGCCCCGTCCTTTTCAGTGCCATCACGGCCAGATTTGCAGTATCATCAACACTGCCTATCCAAGTTCTGTTTCAGTGGCTTTGTGCTCTTTGATCAATCACTTCTATTTCCAAGAAACTACCTACAATTATGTATATGTATAGCGCAGATCACTCATATTTTAGGTAGTCGTTATCTCGGGCATTTAGATGTCCTGCTTACCTTTGATCCACCTACTCTTAGCACTGTTCAATAAAAATGATCCATTAGTACCATATCTGTATATTTCTGTTCGTACTGATGTGTTTTGTTGTCTGTCTGTCTGTCTATGGAGATCATCAGCTGTTTTTGGCAGCTATATGATATGTCATGCTAAGTAGCAACAAAATACGACATACTAGTTCTACGTGACGTGGTTCTTTTGTCGAGAGGATACAAACAGCCTGCAACCATGAGTTCGAGTATTGCTCTTAATTGCAACTATGTAAATCTTTCAGTAATAATAGAGGATTTCTCGTTACTATCTTCTCACTAACAAAAATCAATCACCATATTAGGGTCAATGGTTTAGATCACGATCTTTGGCTACCACATTATAACAGCTATATTTATCTTGATTTTGGGCAAGTTTAAACTAAGAAGTCCAGAGATGAGGCTCTTCAGAATCTAGAACGCACTTCTTTCATGGTCGATTTGGTTTCCCCTGTATAGCTTTGTACTTTGTGACAGCATCTGATATCTTGCGATCAAACGTTCCACCCATGCCACCTTCATTACTTGGAGTGTATCAAGTTCCTGAAGATAAACAAGGCCAAGCGTTCAAAAATAGGCAAGGGATATATTTGTATACAACTACAAATGTACATACAAACGTATGTATATGTATTAGACGCGGTAAACTCCACTCTTTTCCAACGGCCATGAGACAAATGATCGACTTCAGTGTTCCGACTTGCGCGCCTTTGACTGCTGATACATCTACATTTATATGAATATAACTTATCCGTGAACATGTAATGTACGTACGTGTTTCATTCAGTCATCAGTCGTTGTCGGAATTTCGAAGAAAGAAAGAAGGAAGATCAAGAAACCGGTCTAGACTTGGCTTTGCATAGTATTGAGCATTTACAACTAGTAATGAAGATTGCATACTAATAACGATTAAGCGATTGTTATTGACCTTGCCCAATTCCAGTCTCTTGGCAGCAATGCTATCACACCATGATATAGCCTCTCTGGCTTACATTATACATACATGTAGTATCCTTCACTCATGATGAATTGCTTGCGATTATATATCGGAGCTCAACACGGCGTATGCCGAAGCATAGCTTACACTCGAGTCTGATGGATGTTCCACTAGAGCACTGCGTTCGTACCTGACAAACTTGAACTTTGCGCCAGACTCCAGTTCTTCCAGCATCGCCATTGCAACGCCAATAGGATGTCTACCACAGATGGTATTCTGCGTCATATCCAACACCTTCTTGAACTCCTCATGCTTGCCGGTTTCGATCGCATCCATAGCTAGTTTATCAATCATTTCCACTGTCTCATGAATCGCCGGCTGTCCCGTCTGTGGCACATGTTTGATTGGCTGTAGTGACTCGACTGTGTTATCCGGCGCATACACACGATACCGAAAACTCTGACCCCAATGACAGAAATCCGAGCTAACTACCATACCCGTATGCGGGTCCCGTAGATACTCCGCCAGAACTTTCCCGGCCGCCCTCTCCTCGGCCGATTCCATATCGCCGATCAACACGGGCAAGATCTTGGGATATGTTGCAGCGTTGTTGGCGCCGAAGGTCTCAGCGAAACGCTGCTGGAGGAACGGTACGTGCATCTCGAGAGAGTGTTCTTTAAGATCGTATTGCTCGGGAATCGACTCGTCGAAACTGGTTTGCGCGAGTGAGCGGGCTAGCTCCCGGTCGACGATGGCAGAGCCGAGTGGCGTCTCATATATGGAGGCGGTGGTTTGCGCGCTGCCTGCGAGGTAATATGTGTGCGAGGGACCAAGTATTATAATGCGCGTGAGTTTGGCAACATCTAGCGCCTTGTATGCCCAGGCTGCTGCGGGCCCAGAGTAAGAGTACCCGGCATGACTGGATATGAGAACATTGGTATGAGTATCGACCGCATCATGCTTTTGTTGTTATATAGGGGGAATACACTTACGGTGCAATGATGACGCGAGCATTGGGAATGGGAAGCTTTTGTCCATGGAGGGTATCCGGCACTTGCGCCAAGTAGTCTACAAGTTCCTCTCTAAGCTCATCTGCATCGTCAGTATACCAACTGCCGGCATGGCTTGCGGAACGACGACCGTCTGGGAAGCCCATAGTTCTGGCTAAGATATTCAAAGCGCACTGTACGTCGATCACGAGTATTTCATCAATATGGCACAATTAAGACGGGTAAAGAGTAGCTTTCAGCAATATGTCAGCTGAATAATGATGTGGTGTTGTCACAGGCTAATCTTATGAATGATGAGGGATCTGGATATTATATCATGTGCAGGATTTCACATAAACATGACAAGTTCATACTGTAATTAATCTTTGGGGCTGTAAAGATTATTGGGGTAGAGCAAGAACTAGTGAAGATAAGAAAGAATGGCAAGTTAAGTGGTTATAAACGTTTAACAATGGCGCGGGAAGCTCAACATACAAGTTGCATAAATAAACGGGTAACCCCGCCTTAAATGCCGGATTGGGTAGTATACATAAGGGTTACGAACAAGGGTTCGAATCATACGATTACGACTGAAATATACAGATGTACTGGTGATTCTTGGACGTTCATGTGATTGTAGATTTGATAATCATGCCTGCTTCATTGTGAAAACCCCGAGACGCTAGCACTGTAGACCTAGCAAGTAGCGTTGTCACCTCTAAATATAACCCTATCTATTCACTGTATAACCGAAAAAATACACCCATCAAAAACCCAACATTTAGACAAAAGGCCGACTTGATACAGGCGCAATAGGTTGTGCTGGGGCATTTGTCCACCCAATCCCACCGACCCAGACTTTGCGTCCTGTACACTGAAGACATCTGCGATCTTCGCCCATATTTGATACGGAACAGTGATCACACACGTTCTTGCCGCACGCTGTACATGCGCAGATTCCCTCGTCCATATCTACATCCATGCCATTGTCCATATCAGAAAAGCCTGAAGATGTTGCTCCACAGTCATCGCAGGATGTGGCTGTTAGTATTGTCGCGAGTGTGGGGCAAGATGCCGGTATATGCGTCGGCGCAGAAGACTGGAGCTTCCAGAAGTTGTGTAGAGATTGTTGCTGTGTTTGTTGTTGTTGTGATTCTGGCTCTTGTGATGTTGGTGTAGCTACTGGAATCGGAGACGGAGAAGGCGAGACATAAGCTGTTGAAGTGTTATTCTCGACAGCCTTTTCTGGTTGTTCTTGAAGCTTCTGGTTTGTAACTTGTTCGCGCTGTCCCTTGAATAAAAGATCGAGAGTGTGTTCTATACACCATTCTGCGTTAGCACTTGATCATGGCCACATGTAACTAGTGGTTTGAACTACGTACGATGAACTTGTTGTTCGGAAGGCCGAAGGTCACGCACACGCTTCATAGTGCGGCTATACGGCGCATCTCCGGCCATAGAAGCAGATGAATTAGATGACGGCATAGAAACACGAATAGAAGGAAACCCGGTGTTTGCGGATGAAGACTCGGAAGAGCTCATCTCGTCACAGGACCGTTTGCGTTTCATTAACATCTTGTATGTCGTAATCGGATTGGTAAATATGTTCTCAAGATTGTGTGGGCGCTTCTTTGCACTGAGGAATTGAAGTTGGTATATCGGATTTGTTTTGCTGAAGTGTAAGCGTGTAAAGATGCAGAACGACGATTGTGCTAATGTTTTGTTTAAAGGAGCTTATTTTTAGACTAGAAAGAGATAGGTAGAAGTGGTTGCAGGGCCTTGATTGTTATTTGAATTGATCGGCTTAGGATCTTTGTTCTTTGTGGATTTGTGTGGAGAAGAAAGAGACGAGGGGGATAATTGTATATAATGTGTAGACTAGGGAGGTTATTGCCTGCTCCGTTGCCTGTTGCTTAAGCCGTTGCTTAGGCGCGTCGCGCATGGGAAGAATTTGGCGCGTGCTTTAATGGCATTTTCGCGAGAATCAATTAAGTACAGTGTGGGGTTCTGTCCCGACACCACTAGCACAGTACGTAGTTAACATGCGAACTTGATCAAAGATCGATTGATATTTGTTACATTGTTAAGGTTGTTAATAGTATCATTAATAAAAGCATGCTACAGTATTGTATCACTTTGAAAAACAAGCAATTGAAATCTCTCATCGTGTCTTTAGGGCGATTGCAATGTCGTCTCACCCTCTAGTTGATTTGAACGAATGTTTTCGAACTCTGGCGGAATGAGTGTGTTAGTAACAACTTGAAGGTCACATGGAGTTGTAGAGGAAGGGGGAGACTCACTTTGACGACACATAGGACACTGACCCTTTGCAGCATCTTGCTTCATCCACTCCATGATACAATGCTGATCATAGAGAGTTAGTATATACACGCAATAGACAATACATCAATTAGAGTCTTATAGGTCCTAAGGAACTTACAGTGTGGAAGTTATGTGCGCATTTACCAGAAGCTATAGATAGCAGGTTAGAATATCCTGTCCTTTGTTCACTCACTGTGAGGCAGCGCACATGGCGTAAGTATGACTACTGGAACTCACAAATCGGGCACTCGTCGCCGGGATATTTGCATGTGGGACATGTTCCGTCGAATTGCACTTGACAAATACCACAGACATCGTCTTCAGGCAAATCCCAGCGCCAGGTGGCTACAGATTTCCACTTCGTGATTTCGACCTTCATGAGTAGAGTCGTTGTAGATGACTAACGGAGTCGATAATAGTATCTTAAAGATGCCAACGAAAAAGTACCTAAAGAAATACTGGAATCAATAATGATGGGTGACGAGTGTGAGAATTTAGTTTCTACTTCATCTAAATTTATGTATGTATGTATGTTGATATTACCAAAATGTTAGTGACTGTCCAAATAAAATCGCATAGAGTATGTATGTGGGTTTATTCCATAACCCTAAGTAGAACAAACTTTTCTATCACAAATACATATAGAACCACACACGTTATTGAACTAAATTTTAGTATTATTTTCTGTGTACATAACGCATTAACTAGAAGCTACATTTGCTCGTGATATCATTGAAAAGAAAACCAAAAGAAAGCCCTACAAATGAAATAGAAAAAAACAAGAACTAAACATAAAACAGGAATAGTACCCATAGAGTCATGAGAGACTCAATGTGGTGAGCTTCGAGGACGGGGATGTTGTGACTAGCTTTTGAACATGATACCATCATGCTTCTATAGGCCACGGAACATCACCGTCATTCACATTAGTGCATGTAAGATAGCCGATACTATCTAGGGCTCGACCAGAAGCAATGCCTGCACTGCTCGGCCCACCGGAACTCAAATCTAGTTCCAAGTCACAGCCCATCAATGGCCGGACCACATCTCGAGCCATGGATTTCATCTCATCCATTCGTCGCTCAAACTTGCGTAGGTTTTCTCTGCTATATAGCTCGGGTGTGAGCTTGAGAAACTTTTTGCATTCGTCATGGGTTAGATACGTCGAGGATCCAGATGCTGATCCAATTAGTCGGTATATCCGACCTAACGCAAATGGGCCTACGGGAGCTTGTGTTGCAACCATAGGATGACGTCGAGACCGGCTTGACTGCACGGCATTGCTATCGACAGGAGTTTTAGGTGTCGGTGGCGTCGTATTAGTCACAAGCCAGTCGCGGAAGCGGCAGACAACCAGCCAATCTAGATATGCGTTGGCTGGTGTAACACGTTCGCCGCTTTTGGTCAACAATGTTAGACGGAAAAGCTGACCTTCGACACGTCCTAGCCGATCTTCAAGCTCATTAACTTTATCTTCAATAAGCTCCATGACGGCCTCAGGCATACTAGAGCGTAGACTGCGTTCGCCTGATGGCCATTGTCCAACTACATGAATCAGGGCTTCTTGAAATATTATTTTGCTGCGGGCAAGGAAACCTAGACGTAGGTAACTGATGGGGTATTTTGCGATCTGTTTCCACAGGCGACCCTGGAACTGTAGAAGGTGGTGGTCGACACGTGGGCCGACAACATTCAAGGCATCGTAGAGGTCAGCAAGGTGGAGGAGTGACTTGCACTGCACGTATGCGTCGGCAACACTGATACCATCTAGTATTGGGGGGTAGTTGTAGAATATACGGAACATGTTATCGTAATCGCGCAGGGTATCTTGATCGCGCTCGCTAAGAGTTTCTACTAGCTCGTGGTGACTGGTACTGAAAGTTACAGTACGGAAGAAGTTTGCGGTAGAATGCGATGCATGCTTAGTAGCGAGTGAATGAAGGGGTGTAGTTTGCGCGCGGTCTCGGTCTCGGTTGCACATTGCTGATGGCAAGCCGGAGCCAGTGCCGCTGCCAAAGATTGATGGAATTGGTTCTGGCTCGTATTTTTGTACGAGCATAGGTATATCTTCGTCGTCTTGGTTATAGTCGAGCTCGTAGCGCCATTTCATGGGAGTTGGCGCATTATGTGATGTGACTGGACCACTCGGAGGTGGTGGTGAGGATTCCACCGAGCTTGATCCAGTACCGCTAGCAGCGGCAGCAGCAATTGCGTTCCGGGATGCGGCAGCGGCACTGCGGTTCCACTCGGGGCTCAGACTGATCTCGAAGAAGCCCGAGCAGCAGGTTAGTGTATGGCGATGTAGTAGGTAACGGTTCACATGTTTTTTGTGGGCGGATGAGCCGACACCGACGAATATCTCTACATCACCCGAGTGGGAGAACACAGGGAACTCATTTTGGATATTATGTACCGAGCTGCCAACATGTGAACGGTTCGAGCGCTTAGAGCGGTGGTGTAGCGGACGAGAGACGACGGAGGTGGCGCCGCGCAGACCAAGAGTGCCGCCGTGATCTGCGTGTGCGCCCATGGTAAAGAGAGGAGAAGAATAACTGGCCCACGATACAATATACGGAGTTGAAGAAGTGTCCTTGCAAGAGTGTGCGAAGAGCAAAGTTTTGTCTTGTTGTAGTGTTCAACAGCGGTGTTGTTAAAAAAAGAAGACTGCCTCAGAGGCCGCTTGTGCGCTGTTCTATCGTGGATGAGGCGAGAGTCGATAAGAGGCGAGGCCGCTGGCAGTGAATTTGGGCGGCTTCTGAGAGAGCAATTAGGGCGCCTTCAGCACTTATATCTCGTCGTGCTGACTGGAAAATAGCGTTGACATGCGATGGCCTGAAGCGTAACAGACTATGCTAACGAGTTGCTATAGAAAAAGGGATCGCCTGGAGAAGTATAGAGGGCATAAACAACGAGAACAAACATAAACAAAAAGCCACTTTCTATGCAAGTCGCAAAAATAGCGAGTATGCAGACGAGCTGTAGTAGAAGCAAGAAATGCTGTAGATAGGCAACTATTGATTATTATGCGCCGCCTCTGCCCTGATTTGTTCGAGTAAGTGTGGTACAATGAAGCTAAACAGACTGTTTACCCGAGAAATGCAGGTAATATAGATATACGGTCAGGTTTTGGCGTATGAAAGGATATCGTGATGCGAGTCTTGAATATAGAAGGGATATACCAACCTTTATGTTTGCAGTGGACAATATAGGCGAAAAATCGAAGAAAAATGGACAGAGAGGATTGGCGCGTGAACACTATAAAGGCGCCTCAGCCGAGCCCGAAACGGCGGCACTCAAGATGTGACTGATTCTGATTTCTCAAAGAAACAATAGAAGCGAGAAGTGTGCGTTAGTGACTTGACGGGATGACTTGCGCTGGTGGAGGGTGAGATCGTCTCTGGCTAGTCTTTGGCTAGGTCTGTTGATGTGATCTTAGACGGGCTAGCCAATCGCAATATTCTCGAGATCACCGTCCGCATCCAGTATGCCTACTATATTTGCAAGGAAATAATATAAGGAGGGGCAAAGGACGCTGCAAGAGGAAGCTTCTTGTCACAGCAAAGCCAAAGACGAAAAAAAGTTTGGGCTTCGTTGGAATGAGCAGGATAGATTAAAGAAGGTTAAGAACAGACGCTTGCAGTGGCAAGTCCTAGACGGAGGGAAATGGCTGGGGAGGAGGAGCTCGAGTCTAGCCCCGGCTACGATATCATATCTCTGTCGTACTTGACTCAAGCACTTACATTCAAACGTATGTACATATATAGCGAGTGCTACTGTCGATATCGCAATATTATGTCTCTTTGATGATGATGCTTGTAGTGGGAAGATGGCCGGGAGGGAGACTGGTAGGTTAGGGATGTCCACGCTGCGTATCAGAGCATGCATGATATCTAGCTAGTCTAGCTTGCTCTGCAGCTATCAGGAACCAATTTCTGGCTATTCTTCACTTTATGGCATGCTCTTGATGTCCTTTCAAGCTCTGACCAAATAAACGAAAACAAAACAAAACGACTGGGATGTCGATGGAACTACCTGGCTTGGGAAGATAGAAGCAAATCAAGCATGGTCCTATGGCGGGGTAATTGTTTTGTTTCGATAGCAGGCTTTGTTCTTTTGCTTCAAATCGTTTCTTTAGTAAGCTCAAGGCATCTTCACAATCTTGAATTGTTATATGGCTTCTCACTCTTTTTCCTATCTTGTTGATTGGCTTCTTTGACTATCTACTTGATACCATCGTGGACCCAGTTTTTCACCAATGCCATTGAGACCTTGAATCTTTTTTCTTTCACCTGCAGGTTCCCTCTGGCAAGGCATAATTGTAAATGATGGCTCGGTTCTGGACTTCTATAACTTGGCTACTACTTGAGATACTCTTGCTTTTAAACTAGTTTTGTCAATTTATAACTTTGAACACACAAGATCTACAGAGTATACAAATTGAGATATGCATATCTACACAATAAAGACGTTTGCCAATTAGTAGCACTATTACTGTGGTCACTACTGATACGAACTTTACTTGTGATACAGACTCTCCCATAGTGCTCAATATGGACGATCTCCTGGGCCTGTTATCTGCCTTGCAATGGAACCGCGCCAATTCTCAAAAAGTGTCAGCTGTGCACCCTCGCCATGGGTTCTTTGAATCATGATTGGCGGGCTCGCTTCAATCATCAAAGTGAAAGCTCGGATGTCCTTGAACACTAAAGTTCGCCACACGATGCCCCGCTCTCTAATTGTAACTTATTGCAGTATCTCTTCATCTTTGCTTAGTTAAGCTTTGATGTCCTTGGTTTGTCATGCTGTGATGACTTCTTCGGTGCCTGTTATGAATCTGCTTCATGGTTCAAAAGAGTCAACAATAGATGCAGGATAAAATTGTATATCTGTATTGTTAAACCATATAGTTTCTCTCCCTGTACAAGGTAAAAAATCAAGATTAAGTTGCCTAGAAAACCCACATCAGAATGGTGCTATGTCATTGTTCCTTTTCATCTAATATGTCTTTGTTTCATGCCAATTTTCGTTGGCATACGAACTTCAGTCTTTTGTTATGTTGCAACTCACATCTCACTAGATTTCATCGTGACCGTCTGGCAATTTGCCTTAGTTACTTATGTTCTGCAAACATACAACTACTTCTGCCATATCGATCAATAGTACTATCTTCGCTATTTCACTTCTTCATATCCCCCTCATGACCTCTTTAAACTCGAGCCCTCCTGAACAACCCAAAGTATTTGTATACTAATCGATTATCAAAACTTGTTCCTATAGGAAGTATATGTGCTATTCCATGACATATGTTTTTCTATAATCAGCTGCCTTCATGATATGCAGGAAACAAGAAAATGAAGGACCTTACGACCACCTGAGATTTTTGATGTCATATGGTCCGGGCACATACGACCTTGTCCTTGCGGAAGCTGGAACAAAGAGTTATACCACGTGAACAAGTGTAGGTTGACAAATTTATGACAATAATGAAAGTCGATAGTGTATATTATGCAACGCGCATAATGTGTATCACAGCTAACCCTATATGTCTTCTGCATGAACCAAGGATGCATAACTATATGCCTGTATTTATGCTATAATTATGCATCATGTGCATGTGACCCATCGTGAATTGTATTTTGCTTGGAAACAAGCATCTATCATGCCATCGTCGTACTCATATGATGATGCAATAGTTCTATTCGGTACCAGTTTCATCCCGAGAAAGCCAAGTATCAATTCCATTTTCAAATCAAACCACCCACTGCCGGATTTCATAGAATAACCCGAATATTCCGGTGTGGAAGAGCGGCAGAGATTGAACGTTACGGCGATAACACCATACATATTATATCTGTATACAGTTGCATGTAAGTTCTGCCGTTTCATGCAAAGAACAGGCTAGACTGTCAGACATTGAAGTCGTATATCTGTACATGCTTGTGGCCTACTATGGCTTGTTGCTTGAGACGCAATTGTCACTGTGTGGTCATTCGCGCAGATAATGCTATCTCCGCTACTCTATTTTGTATGATGACATTATGGTCATTGATTTGCCTGCATGTCTCCTCCTGTCGTTACGTACTCTTTGCGACTGGATGGAAAGATAGCCTACCTAGACCTAGGATGGAGACAAAAATGTCGTGGTCTACAACTAATATGTCAACAATCACAGCGTAAGCTGATCGATGGCTGGGCTCTTACTCGAATCCGATCCTTCCTAATTCTAGCTTCACCGACTGATCAATTTAATGATTTGGCCTTTAGTTATGTGTTCTCGTTCTTTGATAATATTCGACCCATACCCGAGAGGAAACAAGTGATGATAAAAGATAGGCATGCCTCTTCACTCTAAGGTACATGCAGAGGCAAGCCTGGCCAGACGTGTTATTTGTTGGTATGTGCAGCGTATATTGCTGGTGTTACAGCTATGTAGCTTGCATTATCCATTTGGCGATAACATCCCCTAGCAGTTTGACTGACCGCATTGATGCTGGCTGAGTCTAGTTGACCAGCTAACAGCCTAGCCAGCTAGACTATCTACTCCATATGCATGTATGTGATGTACGTACATGTATACAATTGTTCAAACGTCTATACAGCACGTGGGAAAGAATTGGGGTTCCTCTCTAGAAACGAATATGGTAGATACATATGAGCTATTGTCGCTTGTTGAGTGAAATCAAGTAAAGTCAGGTAGGATACATAGCTGCAACTCTTCTATGCTACATAGTAAAGAGTCGACACATTCATAGTAGGCTGGCCAGCCAATAATGCCAATTGTACCTACAAAATAGCGTGTAAAGTAAGATCTTGATGCGATCAAGTCGTAATGAAATCTAATGTATGCATAAAATAAATAAAGTAATATTGACAGAATGGGTAACGCCATCTCCTTTTTTGCTCAATATGTACAACGTTTATGTGGACCGTGGCTTTCAGAGCAAGTTACAGACAAGACCCACTTTATCATTCTCTTCTCGCTTCCCTTGTGTTTGCTTGAGGGATAAAAATAATCAACTACCACCAATTGTTCCGTATACTTTTACAAAAGCGGCAAAAAGTATGAGATGTGTAATTTGTACATTTGACTGTTTTGGGCATAAAATTCTAAAGGCTCTAGCTTGATTTGAATTATTAGCAACAAAAAAGTGTACTCTTTTGTATCTCCAACCGTGGATTGCCATGACTTGTACTGTTTGAATCGCGGTAAAACCTTGCCTATCTAATTGGTCGGGATACTGTTAGCACAGTACATGTTAATGTACAACAGCGTTCTTATCTGTCTTGGTTAAGCTTACTAGACGATCAGTTGCTTGATTGGCTGGCCCTCAGACCTTTTTTGTCCCTTTTCTTAAACGGACAAGTTTTCTTCGTCTTTTGCTTGTAATGTATGTGTCTGGGCTTTGGATGGGAGAATGGGCTGGTTGTCTGATTATGTGCCGTTCTCCGTATGTTCCTCGTCTTGTTGCTAGTCCCTTTCCTCTTTATTCTCTTCTTCTTGATTCTTCATTTTCTGGTAACTAGCATCAAAATTTCCTTAGGATATCGAGGTGCTACATAGCTATTAAAACTCCGTTTCCACCTTAATAAAAATGAATTAAAAAAAAGCATTAAAATTTTACTAGTGAATAAAGTAATAGTTGCGGTAAATAAGACATACCTGAACTCTAAAGAGGCTGGCTCAAGCTCTATACTAAGAGTATGGTTATTACTTATGACTACAATCTCTCTTTCTATAGCAACTGGCATACTGAACCTAGTCTTTTGCTCTGGTAACCGTCGTCGTGTGACGGACATTTTTTTTCCTTTATCTTCATATGAAAGACGCTATTTATCTGAATTCTATCTATTTTATGTGTATTGAAGAATTTTCCTTGAGAAACCCAAAATTATTTTGTAAAAGACAATCTCGCAGCATGATAGAAATTGAGCATTTGGCTGGCCGTCTAAGAGAACGAACCGAGAAGGAAAAACATACAAAAAAGGCACATCAGGGAAGCGATCCCGTCCGAGGTTTGGTGCCCAATTTCCAGGTGAAATCTGAAGGGTAGAAAAGGCGAGCTTGGCGTAAAAGACATGCAATTTCACTTGATAATAATATCTAGGGAGGGAAGGGAAATATGAGAGTAATAATTACAAGCGTTTGAAGTCTGGTTAACAAAGTGAGTTGTCATTTTGTTCTTTACTAGTTGTAGTACTGAATATTGTATATGGTACAAATGGGCTAAAGTATGATGACTAGCTGAAGAAAGAAATACGAAATGAGTGCTGCTAGTTGACATGAATTTGAGAAATAAAAACATACGAAAATAAGTGACATGACACATGTAAGTTGATAGTAAAAAATGGTACAAATACAATGATTTTTGACTGATACACCGAAGAAAATGAAAAAGCGACAGTCAGTACACCTAGAGTGGATCAAGGTACATGCTGAGTTTAAGGGACAAAAAATTGAAATGAAGCTCATATCTCTCTCACTTTTGGTTGGAAAAAAATGTGTAAAAAATGTGTATAGCCTTGAATATATGACGAGGACAGAAATAAAAGAGAATAAAAAACAACGCAAAAACTATGAATATGAGCGAAAAAAGCGGTTCCGGATCCCGATAAAAAAGAAAAGCAATAAACACCAACATAACAATACTAGAGGCATGGACTTCTCAGAGACAAAGCCCTTGAGTCCTGCGGTAGGAAAAAAAGCCAATAGAAAGAAAAAAAAAACCAATAGGAAGCAAAAAACTAACAGAGCAAAGAGCACCGTAACAATCCTTGATGTGTTCCACCATCACCCATATGCCGAACCATTCGGCCCCAAAACCTGTTGGAAGGTGGGAAAAAGATAAAAAAAAAAGTAATAAAAAGGCCATCAAGAAAGGCAAGACTAGAAGAAAAAACCCTTTTTTTCGACATCCTGCGATTTGTTGCGCAAGAAATGAAGTAGTAGAAATGCAAAAAGTGGGCAAGTAATAATAGGAACAAAAGAAGAGTCGTAGCGAAAAAAAACGTATAAGTGGAAGCCTTTTTCCCTCTTCTTTTAACTGCGCAGATAAAATAGCGTAGCGATAGAAAAACGTTAACTCATATTTCAACAGCCTACGATGAAATGTAGTACAGCTGATAGTGATCGACGAAAGCCGTCCGAGATGAAAATAAAAATAATAATATTTGATGCCGATTAGAATACCAAAGTAGCTAGGCTAGCTATGTTTAGTAGACTTGAGTGCCGTTTTGCTGGACAGGAGTCTGTGTTCTCGCAATCTCAGAGGCCATCATGGGGTAGCTGGCCGAGTCAAAGGCAGGCGGGTTGGTCTTTAGGTTAGCTAGGACACCATCACGGGTGCGGCTAACTAGGCGGCCCTGGCGCAGGTCCTCGGAGAACAGGAAGAAGCCCTCTGCGGCCTCAACAAGGTACGACTGCAGCGACTTGCTCTCGAGGGTGATAACCACGTTAGAGATGGGGTAGTGCAGCTCGATATAGCGCGCCCAGCCACGAGCAGCAGCCTGGATGTGCTCATCCGAGCTCAGACGGCGCCAGCCAATTCCGAGGTGAAGAGTGAGCTCGTCCATGGGCTGCTGCTGGTTAGCGATGGCGCCGAGGGCAGGCGATGACTGGGATGTGGGCATCATGATATGACGCTTGGTTCCAGCCATGTTGGCAATGCGGCGCGGGCGCATGTGAGAATCAGCGAGCTGTTGTTGCTCTTCCTCCTCATCGTCGTCGCGCGAACGCTTGCGGTTGGAAGCCAACGAGCCGAGACGGGGCGATGGAGCCTGGAAGCGGTTGAAGGAGTTGACGGGAGAGGTCATTCTGGCGAATGGGTGAGCCCGGTGAGCAGGCTGGGGAGATAGGGCAAGAAGAGGAGAGGACCGCTCGAAGAAAGCCATAGTGTCTTGAGAGATGAACCTCGGAAAGAGTGCTCTGGGTGTCGTGGGGATATGGGAGATTTATAGGGACGAAAAGAACAGTGAGTGATAAACGGATGCGGTTTAGCACTAAGTGGAAGGTGAAGCTCTAGACTAAAGCTGGTTAGAAGCCAGTGAAGGTTTCCAATGAAGTTGTTGTCGAGAAGGGTGACGAGGCAGTCGTCCAGGCTGTGGTGCTTGGAGCAAACGAAGCTAGGTGATTGTTGGAAGAACAAAAGCGCGACTGAGGAAAGAAAGCAGCGAGAAGAGCAACCGGCGTAACAACGAAGCTGGCTAAAGTCAAGTGACAATATAGCAAGCTATAGAAGAAGGATAAGAGGTGGATGTCGGCAAGAGGACAACATAGACCGCAAATGGAATAAAGAGTGAGAGTAAAGATGCGCCAGGAACAACGACGACGATGATATAGAGAAGAAAAGAGGCTTGTGATCAACGAAGATACAAGACGATGATGGGTGGACAGCAACAAGGCGTGGCGATGATGGGCAGAGAGAGAGCAGCAGAGAAGGCAATGTGCAATGGGATGTAGAAGAAAAAAAGGAAAAATCGGAGGAGAAAGAAGAAGACCAGAACGCAGAGGGTGCAGGATAGGCTCTTCTTAAAGATCCGGCAGAAGATGGCAAGACAAGAAGAGTTTTGGTGAAGAAGAGAGGAAAAAGAAGAAAAAGGTAGAAAAGAGAGCGCGGCAGTGACTTAGAGCGACGAACCCAGGCGAAGGAAGCTGGAACGGGTAATTGTAGTTTGGGTTTACAAAGTAATAGCTCTCTGGGGAGAAAGAGTTAAAAAAAGAGTGGGTACCGTTTACTTCCTTAATTGGCTTGGGGCCGCAGCGCAAAAAAAGCAGCTAACATTTTTTTTTTTGCCTTGTTCTACAGGAGTGCTGGCGGTGATTGGCTGGCGAGTCTGCCAGACAGCGACCATTCTCATTGCAATTGCTTTCTGTGACCTTTTGGGCATTATTAGAGGAGCGGAGCGTAGAAAATTGTAGTAAATAACGGAATGGATACAGAGCACCCAAATAGCGGGTCTGAGTGAGTGTACTTGGCTTTTTTCCTTTGCTGCCACTGTTACTATCGCTTCGATTATTACCTCTCTTTCTCTTGGTCAGGCTTGTCTGAGGAAAAAGACTACAAATAGGCTGTAGCTGGTGCTGGTACCTCTGCTTTTAACAGGCGGGTACATTGTGGACGGGCGATTTAAGCCCTGCTCGCTTGAGGCCGAGCTTGTACCCAACAGGGGTTTAAACCCAGAAAACGCTAGTAGGTAAAGTTTCCACTATATTTCCTTTTCATTTTTGTTTTGCGATCACATCAAACTGTCAAAATTCTTTTGGCCATTGGGCCCACTCTACTGTACCTGCCCGGCTTAGCCAAACCATCATGTCCTTGCGGTTTGCCTTTTTTTCCCTTACCTTTCATAGCCTGCCTCTTTCTTCCTCCAACCCTGTCCGCGTAGAAGCGGGATCTTTTCCTTTCCTTCTTTTCCGTTATTTTCCTCTTTCTACTACAGGGCATCAGACTCGCTTAGTACAAGAAAAGAAACAGTAAGAGAAGTAAAAGTAACGGACAGGGTGTCGCTACTTTAGTTTTCATGATACACTTCGTAATAAACTGACGGACTTAACGACACTGAAATCTTGCCTTACAGCTTATATTATTTCGATAGGCCATCATTCTCCACGTCTCTCAGGTCACGTGCGTATCTTTTTATCCTGCGGTCCTAGTGCAGTCAAGGAGCAAACGGGGTCATTGCCTCCAACATTTTGGGAGCTTTTAATTTACAGGGCGTTCTTCTTATTCTACAGGACTTCGAAATACATTGTACTCCATACTAAGGCTGACAGCTGGCAACGTGCTGTCAAATTGTAAAATGTGGAACACAAAAAAAAACGAAAAATATTGAACTAGGCATACTGAAAAATATACCGTATAAGTATACTTTGATTCACTGAAGTCACAAAATTTGGCTGTGGTTCTTACATTATTACTATGAATGTAAATATGAAACTTTATTTTTATCAAATGATGATGTTTCAAAAAATGATCAAGTAAAATTTTCTTAAGAACAATTTGATAGCACTCTGCCAGCTGTCAGCCTTAGTATGGAGTACATTGTATTTCGAAGTCCTAAGTATCTTTTTTGAACGTCCTTGCTAGAGCCCGTAAAATAAGAAGAACGGCCTGTAAATTAAAAGCTCCCAACATTTTGGGTACAAAGAAAAAGTCGCTCATCGTCTTGCCAGTCGGCTAGGCAATCGACCACCATTGGCTTAAAATAAGTGGGTCTTGTGGTAATTAGTATGTTATATTGCTTTTTGGCTGTTTGGCATGGCACAAATCTTTCTGTTTGCAGCACAAATATTGAAATATTACTCTTTGTGAAGGCCACATACAGATGTATATATGTATATTATTGCCTGAGGCAGTAACTTTTGTCATTAGAAAAAGATTAGAAAGGTTGACAGGGGCAACAACTTGATGTTAAGGAGGTTGTGTTTTTATGCACGGATTGCATATTTAGTTTGCCGCCTTTTTGTGCCGCCTTCGACGAATGTCAACCTCGTGCATTGTTATGAACATGCATAAGTTTTAACTTGTATGGATCCAGCCTCCTCTAAGGTTATGCCAGTGGATAAATAATGATATGGTGAACATAATTAAATACAAAAGCAGTGTCTGCGCACAAATATTAGCCATTTGCATTGACATCATAAATTAACTCTTATGATCTTGCCTATTTACGGCCTGCTTCGAAGCCAACTCAGACTAGCTGGGTACGCTATAGAAAATTGGCCGTTCTTTTCTAATGGCCACAGCAACGCCCGGGTGAAGAGCGCCTTGGCCAAGCCAATTGACGGGCCAACAGAAAGAGAGAGGAGAAAGACAGTATACAGAGAGATGAAAAATCGTAGAGCAACATGCCATTTCTGCTAGGCAAACAGTACAAAGTAGCCCTTTTTAATATTATTATTTCTTTTACGTCTATAGACAAGGACTAACAAGTCTTATTTTTATTACGCTATAATTATGAATATTGCTTCTCAACGGCTACCCTAATTCGGATGATGTCTCAAGATGCTTGAAATTGATACGTGCTGTTACGATTTTCCATTTATACATATATACAGATAGCTGTAAATTATAATTTGTATGTACATCGTGCTGACCAGGGACAAAGCGTTTAAAGTACTGGAAGAGAAGGGCTATGATACGCTAGATGAACATATTGCATATGTATGTGCATAACATAAGTAGTAGTGATGTTCATAGGTATACATATATCGTCATATATATAGTGATATTGATGCTTGTAAATTCAATTAAAAAAAGCGATACAGTATTGCTCTAAAAGTAAAAAGTAAAAAAAAGAAAGAACGAAGATGAATGTGTGGCAAGGCTATTCTACAATAGTTGAATGCATAGCCTTATCTAATAAGCCCGTTTCGGCGTTGCACAGCGCTGGCGGTCGAGTCTTCTGTTCACCGCTCCTAGCACTGTCTTCATGATCAAATCACCAGTCAACGCATTATGTTGGCCATCCCACGACACCGTATCGACCATATCACGTACATTAAGTTTCTCAAGTTCGTCATCTAGCTGACGCAAATGTGTCGTGGCATTACGATCAGAGCCGACCTGGAAGAACTGGAGACCGAGCTGGAACGGTGCCGCGTCAAGTTGATCTAGCTTACGTGCCACCGGAACGATGACACCCTCGACGTCGTCTGTCGGCTTACCGTCGGTGATTACGATCAGGTTGACTGGCCGCATGTCATCCATCGCGGACCGCTGGGCATGTGAGCCGAGCAGACGCATATATGGGCTCATGATGCTGTAGAGCCTAGTGCCCGTTGGCGTACCACCGTATGGCCGCACCGTGGAGAAGATACTACGGATCTGATCTGGGCTGGTGATGCCGTAGTATCCACCAGGTGCCTGCCCCGGGCCCTGTCGACCCCCGATCGCTCGACTGTTTCTACCGCCACTTTTATGATTGAGGAAGTACAAGTCAATGCCGTCGGCGTCGTGTTGGGTACATATGGGCATGATGGTTTCCAATACATTCTGTACTTCTAGCCAGTTTGCACCGGCCATGGATCCAGAGTCGTCAATGAGGAAGACTGTATCAAATGTATATAAGAAGGCATATGGGTCGTCATCGGTCGACATCACGTGTGAGGGGGGAACTGAGGTCCCATTGGAAGCGTAAGCTGCAGGTGCCACAGTGTTATGAGTCGGCCTAGGGGCCGCAAACTGGGAGTATTGCTGTTGCTGTTGCTGTTGCTGTGGCTGTTGATATTGTTGTTGGTACTGCTGCTGTTGTGGATATTGATGATGCTGTTGATATTGAGGCATGGTCGGGGAATCATTGTAAAATGTCGTTGACGGCTTCATAGAGCTGGGCGAATAAGGTGGCGGGGCATTCGAGGCAGAATGAGAGCCAGCGCCATACGCATGAGTATTCATAGGTTGGGAGTAGCTCAAGCTACCATTGTAGTAGCCGTCAGCAGCACCTGATCGAGGAACTCCAGATTGCGATCGACTTGAAGCATAATTCTGGTCGTTGTTGGAAGATCGCAAGCCGCGCACGCTTTCCTTGACGTTTTTCAGAAAATTCATGATAGCTGTCTGTTTTGATCGAAGTATCGGGTAACCAAATGTCAGTGATAATATATCGAGACTAATATTGATAGATGTAAAGCAAGTTGGCTTGAAGAAATTCCCGTAAAAACTAGCTACGTTGAGGATGCGTCTTTCTCGATATCATCTTATATAATCAATACCAAATAAATACATAACATCATGTACAGACAACAGTATGACATAGTTTCTCTCGGCCTCGCCGCATGCGGCAAAGTTGGCATTCCTAGTTGGAGGCAGAATTTAGGCGACCAAGCTTTCAATCAAATTATGTGTGCCTTGGGGAAAAGCCTTTCCACTATTTTGGAGTAATTATACACAAATTGAGACTTTGGATATGCAGAGAAAGGCTTATATAAAATATGTTCGCTGATTTACGGAAATAACAAAAAATACAAAGATTTCATAAATTTCATAACACGTGCCACCAGAATGCCAACGTAGGACCCACAGAAATACTAGCCAAATATGACTTGCTCAGCCACTTGGCAGAAAAATGGCAAACTCCAAGGAGAACTTGTGTGACGACAGCAAATTGGCATATACGGCTGAATAGGCAGTTTATTCCTCTTCCTCCAATGCCTCCTCCATGCTGCGGTACTTGGCTACAACGCGCTCGATAGCATCGCAGCCTTGTTTTAATACATCCATACGCGGGCCGTAGGACAGGCGCACGAAGTGGTGGCACGGGCTGTCAAACAGATCACGGCGATGCGAAGGGTTCAGATCGAAGAAGATGCCAGGCACAACGATAACCTTCTCCTCAAGGCAGGCTTGGAAGAAGTTCAGGCCGTCTGAAATAGCCGTGGGAAGACCCTCAAGGTTGAGCCAACTATAAAAAAAATAGATCTGTTAGTTCTATGTTGATACTTAATATATGATGTTTCAGATATGGACTTACATGTAAAAGGTAGAGTCGGGGACGTATTTGAACTGGAAGCCAATATCCTTCAAGCGGCCAACGATAAAGTCACGCTTCTCACGGAAATGGGTCTGGAGGTGCACCATCTCGGTGCGAACTAGTGTAGGGTCCAAGAAGGGAATAGCAGCCTCCTGGAAGGCATGGTTGGCACCACCATCTAGGTAGGAGCCGCAAGAGCCAATGGCCTTGATGTACTCTGTATACAATAGTTAGTCTTCACATAATTCCATTAAAGGTATGTATAAACCAGGTGCCTATTAACTTACCCTTGGGACCCAGAATCCATGCCACACGCCAGCCGGGAAGACGGAAGCGCTTGGTCAGACCGTCGATAATGATGACATCGTCTTCATCGACATCCTCAACGTTCTCGGCAGCCGAAATGGTGGTGCCGTCACAATCGCTAGTGTAGTTGTAGCCAGAATAGAACTCATCGGAGATGAAGGTGGCACGGCCGCGGCAGATGTCCTGAATCTTAGATAGCTCGGGATTGGCAACAACACGGCCAGTGGGGTTTCTTGGGTTGGAAGTTAGGATAACGGAAGTACCACGTGCAATTTCCTCTTCGACCTTTTCAGCGTGGATCTGGTAATCATCGTTCTCGTTAAGAGGCACGGGAACGGCAGCGAACTAATAACGTATCGAGTCATAGTCAGTAAACAAACTTATATGATAGTGTAGAGATACTCTATTCTTACGTTCTTGAACAAGGACAGCATCTCGTTGTATGCCGTGTAATCGGGCATGAAGAACGACAGATATGAGTTTCCTAGCACGGCCGCAATGCGGATCAGACCGGCACGACCACCGGGCACAATAGCCACGTTCTCCCAGGTATACTTGCTGTCCTTGTCCTGGCGGTGGTGCTCGTTGTATAGGTTGGCCACGGCCTCGCGCAGCGGGCGGATGCCGGCAGTGGGGCCGTATTCTCGGGCAGCCATAGAGACATCAATGGTGGTTGGTCTCTGGAAGCAACCACTAATCCCATCTTCGACCTCTGGCGCACCCTGGCCCAGGTTTGCCCACTCATCGGGGGCCTCTAGGAAGCCATACTCAGAGGCACGCTCAGTGCACCACACAACACCGGTGGACGAGCGGCTGGCGTCTAGGCCGGCATGGGGCTGGTGACCTTCGTGGGCCTGTCTGAACTGTTGATGGATGCGTGATTGGTTCTCTGGAAAAAGATGTTAGTGAAAAGACATATAAAAGCAGAAGCTAATGATGCAATTGTATAACTGTATCAGTGTTAGCTATTGTAGGCCAGACAAAAACTCACCAGCTAGGACAGTCTCGCTGTTCTTGCGGACCTTGGGAACACCGGTATGGCGGTTGATCGAGAAACGACGGCTGGTGAACATTTTGAAATATTTATGATTCGATATGAGAAGAAATGAGGATGAATGAAAATGAATGAAATCGCCAATGGTGCGATGAGAGTGAATTATAAGAGTAGGAAGAGGAGATGAGATTCGGAAGAGCCTTTTACTAGAATGGCCTGTATTTGAATGGCGTAGATATACTAGCGCCTAGAATCCAGTAA
>RHDR01000096.1:0-66172 GCA_009806295.1 Davidsoniella neocaledoniae | reverse complement strand
CTTGGCGCTACAGCGTTGGCGGCGGCAATAGCAGCGGCAGCGGCAGCGGCAGCCTGAGCATCGTCGGGCAGAGTGGCATCGCCCTCATCGCCACCTGGTGAGTACAGTGGCCGGCTGATGACGCCGCGGGGAATGCGCGTGGGGCTAGTCTGTGTTGGGAAGTAGTCCTGGTGCTCTAGCGGTAGATCTGGGTTGTAGACGGGGAAGATGGACCGCATGGTAGCAGTGTGTACGGCAGCGTCGGCACCAGCTTCGTCGTCGTCATCGTCACTTAAAGGCAGCTTAGCAATAGAGCTACGCAGAGGCAGGAACGACGTGATGGGCGGAGGCGAAGACAGAGCAGCTTCAGAGTCTCCGGTAGGCTCGGCGACGGCAGTGGTGGTGTGGATGCCCAGAGGGTTGGTGTTGGCCAACGGGGACTCAGCTTCGGGAGCTGCGGAAGCATCGATGGGAGCCATGGCGTCAACGTCTGTGTCAGTTCGAGTGGCCCGGAGTTGTGGTGGTGAGCTAGGAAGTGTCTGAGGAGCAGGAAAGAGCGAGAAGGTGCCCTGTGAAGGTTGCTTGGGCGCCATATAAGAACTCAAACAAGTGAGTTCGAATGAATCAAGAGGGTATATTTAGATATGGCGTATATAAAACAGAGTATATTCTGATAAGCGGTATATATACAGAACAGCACAGAATGGGCGGTTCCTATGTACGGAGTGTATAAACAAAGAGGCTTGATTAGACTAGGCTAGAGTCGACGCTATAGTAACAGATTAGAAGCTCGACCTTCCAGAGTGAAGCTTTCAAGAAGAAGAAAGAGAAAACGAAAGAAGAGAGAGAGAGGGGGAGAAGAGGAAGACTCTCGAGTAGATATATTGACAATAGTTTATATCAAGGCCAATATCGAAGCCAGAATGTGGAATAGAAAAATAGTATAAACTAGACAGGAAAGGAAAGAGAAGAGAAAAAGACAGACGAAAGGAAGAAACAAGTCTGACCGTCTCTTTCGGATTTGTTGCTGATCGCCCGGTAATTTTTGTAATTCTGAATATTTCCAGGTAACGTCAGCAGAATTTAGAGAATTTAGTATAAAGAGAAAGGCGGACAGAGTACTTAGAGAGACAAGCACAAGTACATAGTAGAAAAATAGACAAATAGACAGACAAGATTTTAGACATGCAGTAGAACTTGCATACATACATGAATTTGCTATTTATTGATCTGATTTATTTGCTGTTCTGGCTCTCGTGAGCAAAATCCTGAGGCTCCTGGTGCCATTTGATATTACGACAATGGACTTCCCCTCACTAAGAAATAAGCAAGCCAGAGCAAGATAGCATAACCAGACATGCCATAACGAAGTGGTAGTAGTAGTAAGCCAAATCAAATATACAGGGCCTGTAGTGCCCATCGAATGCCGATTTTCAACAGACTCTAAGAATCATCCGCCTGCTCTAGGACGAATCAATAGATTCATTCTCCTCCTTCAGCTTTTGCCAACGAGTCCATCCCGCCCTCTTTTGCCTGTACTTCTATTTTTCTTTTTTCTTTTGTTTCTTTCTCTTCTATTAAAACCCGTCGAATTAAGCGCTGGCCCGTGATGGAGGCGATACGACCCTGGCCAGGATCTCGCGAGCCAAGATAACCAATCAGCGCTACTGTCACATCCAAGATCCCAAGATTCCAACCACAAAAAGAACTGTCCGTCACTTGTAGCACTTTGTAGCAGAAAACGCTGTGTAAGCGCCTTTTTTTATGCACGGGCTGTAGCAGAAGAAAGAAACACACAGTACAGCACATACAATAAAACGGAGAATCTGCCATTAGATTGGCTGTTTTACTCATGGCACGGCGGGACGCTGAACTTGGGCAAAAGAGAAACACAATGCATGCAGTGTTTCTAACCCTGGCTATAAACCCTAACGTGCTGCCAAGTCACGATGATCGACACTTCTCCATCGTTGGCAATATCGATGACCACCGCATATCGAATCGATCTTCCTGGATTTTCTACTAGTGGGCCAATAAAAGGATGGAGCCCAAGACAATCAATAGTCGCAGCAAGTACAGAAAAAAATGATGAAATAGGAAAAAAAAAGTAGAGCAAAAATAATAGCAGAAACAGAGCTCATCCTTGACTTAGACGACAAATCGGGGCATGGCTTCCTGAGGCGAACAGACGTCGTGGATTCTCTGCATAAATATACAAATAGTACGGTCTCTTTTTGCCTTCTTGACGACCAAAAGCTGGTGCCAGCACACATGTGAACAAGGAGCAGGGAAGGAAAAGCGAGCAAGCAGTTAAGAAGGCCAAGCAGAATAGCTACAGAAGGGCTAGGGTTCGGACGACTTTCTAAGGAATAGTTAGTTGAAATAATAATGCCTGCACTAATACGTGTATATATTGGTGGGTTTTGTGCAATCCTAACGCATATCTGTCTCCCAAAATAGACTAGTATTAAAAAAAAAGAAAAGAAAAAAATAGAATAAGCTTGGGCTGATAAGCTTTAACGGGCGATCGATCATGTCATTGTCAGCAAAATTGTAGCTGCTAGTCCGGGCGGAAACAATAAATAGAATCGGTAGCGTGAATGGAGAATTTACAGATATTTTTTTTGACGTTCTTGTTTGATGGGGAGAATTATCGAGATAGCGATTGAGTTTTATGGTGCCATTACATGACGTTTGGTTTAGAAATATAGATATATTTCTTTCTTAGATAAGCCAAGTGAGACGACATCTCGAAACGAAACAATGGTGCTATTTTCTGTTCTTTTCTTTTTAGGGAGAGCGGTCAACAAAGGAAAAAAATCCAAGACAAAACATGCAGAATTTGAATCAGAGGCCGCCTCATTATCATCACATGTTGTCTCTGTATTTCTGCATTTCTCTTTGATTTTTCACTTTCATCATCATAGACTCACTATCAGAGCCTCTATTGCGTAATTTCTTTCCGTGCTTCCCGTGTCGCCCGATTGGGAAACTGTAGCAGATAGAAAGGACAAGACTAATTAATACGAAAAGATAGATGGTAGTATCAGGACTACAAATACAATATACAGATATACTATCATACTAGTATTTGACTACTACCATTATTACTACTAGCAAACAAGGCCCGAGATCCTTCATCACTCACAAAGACAACGCACAACGTTGCTGACGATGAAGACTTTGCAAACTAGTTTCTCGTCTCGTTTCTCGTCTCGTGGTGTCAGAGCCGGCAGAGCTGAGTAGAGTACTAATAGAGCTAGAGAATTTAGAGCCCATGATCAGCTGCCGCACTATCGATTCTCAATGACCTGTCTAAATAGTCGCTGTGCACATCAGTGGACTATTGGAAGCAGCGGCATCCTTTTGGTTTCTTGAATTATCTTCATGTCTTCCTTTCAGCTTCTTTATCGATTTTGGTATCTCTTCCTTTTACCTTCCTCTGGCATATTCTTTATATTCCTTCTTTTCATATTGCCGACCGTTCTTATCAACACTAAAAGCCGGCGTCATCAAGGTAAAGTTGGCTCCGGCCGAGGCTTTGACGATCTCAAAATCTTTGCTATACAAGGCAAGATCCGTCTGCGCTATTGACTCCTTGCTCCTCTTACCCCGCCGCGTTTATTACCTCTTTACAATTTATTTCTATCATACTTTCTGCTGACAGATACTGCTGTCTTTGCCTAGGCCGTGCTATCAGTCTTGTCCATGCTTCAAATGTCTCTGGCCTTTGTCTCTGAATCCATAGTTGTGCTTACAGAACAGACCCCGCTATCCACTTTGCTGACCGGAGATATACATGTACATGGTAGCTTTCTTCCTCCGTCCTCCGTCGGTCCCTTCACGCTTGAGTCGCTTAGTCGGCGCGGACCCGTTGTCTGCCGAGGTTGCCACAACAGGAGCTATACACGGCGTCTTCTTAGGGTAGCCTCTTGGTATCACGTAGCTAGCTTACAACTACAACATATATGTATATATATCTGTACATCTCTGTTACTTGATCCTGTTTCTGTAGCGGAAGGCTCGCCAAGTAGCCGATGTTGGCATGCTTTCGGTTGTAGGGCCTTCGAGTGCTGTATCTGTACATCCCATCCTCACATGCTGTGACTCAACTGGAACGCTGCAGTGCTTCGTCAACACATGCAGACGGCCAACTTGTGCATGCACATTCGTTCCCTCTCGTACTCTTGCTAGTTCTATTATGCTCTTTCTTGTGCTAGTGTATATGCTTATAGTAAGAATCTAAACAGCTTCAAATAGCGCCGCGCCATGTACAATGCACTACTGCGCGTGTATGCATACTGTGTGTTTTATGTGCTACAAGCACACACGCGTACGTTTTCATTTTGTCCCATGAGTCAATGAGCTGTCCCAGACATATCAGTCCATCATGACACGGCGCAGTTTTTCTTTTTTTGCTACAAGTCAAGCTCTGACTGTAATATACAAATCCAGAAATGCCGTTGCTTTTGACTCACCTCCGATGAGCGGCCTGTTCCTGTCTTCTCTATTTTTGTTATATCTTTCCCAGTAACTGGAAATAAGTGAAGCATGACAACCCACCATACTGAACCTGCTAGCTATAATCGTTCCTTGCCGCAATCTTGACTTGATGGTGGTGAGAAGCCGAAACACACTTAGAGACGAGACGGCCGAACTGAATGCTCGGTTACAGCGCCGCAATATCTGAGAGAGGCAAAGGAAAATGAACAAGGGCTTCTATAACTCTGAAATAGCTCGATGGAAATCTATATTAACTGTTGAGATCTCGATATGTATACTGTCTATATATCACTGCTTCATTCTTCAATTATTTACAGCTTTCTATGAATCTTCTGTCATGCCATAGTAATTACTGTTTTCTCCCCTCCTCCAGACGCAGTTTCACTTTTTGCCAATTAACCCCGCCAAAATCCCAAAATCTTTCTGCCCCACTTTTACCAGCTTCATTGACCAGTCAACAGCCGTCTAAGCTGCATGTCTAGTCATAGTTAGAGTAGTTGCCGTGTTTGAACTGACTAACATCGTCACTACTCGAAACATACTTTTGGAACAAGACCAGAAAAGAGATAAGATTGAGATTCTTCCTAGATTTTCTATTTTCTTATACTTCCCCTTTTGCAAACCATCACCAAAACCATCAAATATATCACACAATGTCGTCAATTCTGCATCTGCGTGCCGAGACCAAGGTTCGTTATTGCCTTTGATTTTCCTGATCCGTCGTCCCGTCCCGGCCGAAGTCGCGCTGTTATTTTTTTTTGCAGCTGCAAGACGTGATGCGTCATCGCTTCGCCAATCAACGAAACCGATCAGCGCAAAACCGCAAGAAAATAAACATATATAGAGCATTATCTATCTTTGAACACTGTTAACGTTTGCTCCAATAGCCTCTCGAGCACCGCTCCGCTCTTACCCCGGCCACTACCAAGGCCCTGATCGATGCCGGATACACTGTCAATGTCGAACGCTGCACTATGCGCGTCTTTGACGACGCCGAATTCGAGAAGGCTGGTGCTACTCTGGTGCCCACTGGCAGCTGGACCGAGGCGTCTGCCGACCACATCATCATTGGCCTGAAGGAGCTTCCCGAGGAGACCTGTAAGTCGGACTTGTGTGTCTCTATGTGCCTCTATTCCCTGTGCTAACTTGCTCTTTTCTCCCCGATAGTCCCTCTGAAGCACACTCACGTTCAGTTCGCCCACTGTTACAAGGAGCAGGGCGGCTGGCAAGAGGTTCTGGGCCGTTTCCCCCGTGGTGGCGGTACCCTTCTGGATCTTGAGTTCCTACAGCACGAGAACGGTCGTCGTGTGGCTGCTTTTGGCTACCACGCCGGTTTTGCTGGTGCTGCCGCCTCGCTGATCGACTGGGCGTGGCAGATCAACAACCCGGGTAAGCCTATGCCCGCCCTGACCAGCTACCCTATCCAGGATGAGCTGATCGCCGATGTCAAGGCCGCTCTGGCCGAGGGTGCCAAGAAGGCCGGCCGTCAGCCGCGCGTCATTATCATCGGTGCCCAGGGTCGCTGCGGTACCGGTGCCGTCGACATGGTGGCTGCTGCGGGTATTCCTACAGAAAACGTTCTCAAGTGGGATATTGCCGAGACCAAGGTCGGCGGTCCCTTCACCGAGATTGTCGAGAGCGACATCTTCATCAACTGCATCTACCTGATGCACAAGATCCCCAACTTTGTCGACTTGCCGTCGCTGCAAACGCCTTCGCGCAAGCTGACTGTTATCTGCGACGTTTCTGCCGATACTACCTCGCCGTATAACCCCGTGCCCGTGTACAACGTGGCCACCACATTCTCTAGCCCTACCGTGCCCGTAGAGGGTCTAAAGGGTGAGCCTCTCACCGTCATTGCCATCGACCACCTGCCGTCTCTGCTGCCCCGTGAGGCGTCCGAGGCCTTCTCTGGTGATCTTCTGCCGCATCTGCTGAAGCTCAAGGACTGGAAGAACGATGGTGTGTGGGCTCGTGCCAACACGCTGTTCGAGGAGAAGGTTGCTACCCTTCCCAAGGAGGCTCTACAGAACTAGATCTAGCTAGAGCCATGGGCTTTTGAAACAAAAATAATTAGACCAGACATGTAAAATAAGAAATTACAGTTCATGACCAGACACCAGAACAGATTGATACTAGGAGTACATGTATATATTTTGTTCATTGCGTTATATTGTGCCTACTATGTGTACAGAGAATATGCAAAAAAGATCAGAACAGAAATCAAAAAGTGTCCATCGTTTTGATAGACCCTTCCCCTAACAAAGTAGACCACAACTGGCTTTCTCTTTGGGGATTTAAAAATACAAGGTGTCACACTACCTCTCCGGACGTTACCATAACGGCCCTCTAGTCTCCTCTTATCTTCTCCCCTTCCTATGATCTCCGCCCCCCCCTCTACATGCGGTCTATTCGGTGCCGCTTTACCACCGAAGCGTTCCTCTTCCTGCAACTTTTCCATCATGTGACGTCTCTCCTCTGCATCCTTTTGCGGCAAACCCCACCACTCGCGCACGAAAGATTCCTGTTCGGCAGCTTTGATAGCCTTTTTTCTACGGGCCTGGGCACGATCGACGCGCTGAGCGAACCATTCCTCGCGCGCCGCGTCCATTTCCGAAGGAGTTGCGTGTTCTTTCATACAAGCGTTCATCACGCGATGTTGGTCTTTGCAGGCAAATGTTACCGAGAATGTACGGCCCATGGCGCATTCGGCAAAGGCTATAGAGAGGGGGAGTTAGTTGAGTTGTCTTTTTTTTGTGGAGGTGTAAAGACAAAGATGGTGACTTGGAGGTGGATGGAGGTCTCTTGCGTTACTCACCCTTTATCTCCGGTCCGCAGTAACTCCGTACTCGCGCTCGGTAGAGTTCTTGCACTTGGGCTTCTTGTGATGATGAAAGCGGTAGTGGATTCCGTGACGGCATCGCCGCCCTTCTAGTCGCCGCATCGCTGCTTTGTGATCGATCTGACGATGACATGATTGACTGATTTCACCCCCAACAAAAGCTTCTTCTTCTTGTCTGTCTTTTTGATAGTAAACAGTTGCTATTTATTATGTTCGTATCGTCGTTGCTAGTGTATTTGCTCGTCTATGGGATCCTTGACAATGATGAACCGGCCTGGCGATATGTCTGGAGTCTCGGTTCGTGCTTTAAGATGGTTGTGTTTCTTGCGTTGTTTCTAACCCAAACTTATATCGTCATGGCCTTTGGTATTTGAAATCGGGATTTTCGTGAAATAAAAGCAAATTCGTCGTTCGTTGTATGAGTACGTGTAATCGGAATTATGAAAAAAGATAAATCTTCTTTTATTGCATTGCTTTCCAGTTGTGGCAGCTTAGGTAATAGAAGAAAAATAAATGTATCGGTCGATTGGGAAGGAACGAGAAAACGGCCTTGATAAAAGGTGACAGAAAGCCGGGAAACCAGAGAAAAGAAGTTTAAAGAGAATTAATAATACACCTGAGAATTGATTTACAAGTTCAAGACCGCCTTTCCGTCGCCGTTTCTTCAACCGAATAATAAATGTTAGATTCCATCCCGCTCTTGCGTTACTCAACTGAAGCTTTCCGAGCCCCGGCCCATTTGGTTCTGCCGCTTCTTACCGCCTACTACTTTTGCTAATGTCCGCCCAGGGTTACACACAAACGTATCTGTATAACATATCACTTCACTATATATAACATCCACTCGATTATTGAATGATCGGATTCTTTTTTGTCAGAACAGAAAACAAGAGATAAAATGCCAATTATCTTTGCAAGGAGGGAAGAGATAAGGATATTCAGCAAGATACTGCGCTTATAACCCACAAACGTGTCCCAAATAAAACAATAAAACACTAACAAGCAGACACCAACAAACTACCAACATCAAGATCAAGAACCCCATCGTCTTATACTACTAATGCAAAACTAGCCCAGCCCGATAAATCAATCACTGGACATGGAGAAGGTCATGACAAAGCTAATGCCGCGACTCCTCCTCTCCAGTCAGAGATTCAGTCTCTGGAAAACGATCACGCTCGGCATCTATACTATCACGACCCTTATCCTTCTTCTTGGACATCGAGAAGCGCCATGACGATATACGACCCTCCTTTTCTTTACTTTTATTACTAATGGCAGAAGTAATAGTAGTAGTAGTAGTAGGGTTGGACGTAATACCTGCACCAGCAACCGCAGACGAACTGCTTACAAGACTCTCCGCAGAATAGCCCATTTCGATTAGCGTAGCGATCGCGGCCTCATTGTACAGCTCATCGCCTTCTTCTGCGCTAGACCGCGTCTCGAAAGATCCATTGCGGTCCACGTATGTCGATGAGCTACCAAGCCCCTTTTTGAAAAGGCTGTTGTTGTCTTTGCCAAGACGAGATGAGATGCTGAAGCGACTAGAGCTACCCTTGCGGAAGTATTTCATCAGGCTGTTGTCCTGGTTCTCACTAATATTATAGCCTATCGGGAGTGGATCATGAGGACCCGCCATAGAAGGGTTCTGGGTATAGATGGAGTAGGTGTTGCGAGACTTATGCTGGCCAGTAACAGAGCCATCCGAATGATAATCCATATCTTCCACAGCATCACCATTTCCTGTATACATGTGGTTGCTGCCACGATCCTTGGGCCTTGCTTTGCCGTTCTTACCACGCACGTGGAAATCCCCCCGTTCTCTATCGCTATCTTTGCGGGACAAGAACCCCCCCATGAACGTCGGCGCCTTCGGGTTGAGACGAGCAGCGCCACCTGGAGACATGCCCTGAGCATGAGGTGGGCGGCTGCCAATCACGCCGACTTTGCGTGCCGATGACCGGTTAAGATCATGTTCATCAAGAATGTCATCGTCTTCCGATGCGAACGGGGCTCCGGATGGGCCGGAAAGATCTACTCCACTCGAGCCGTGGATTGAAGTCCGACGAGATGCGCCCTGAAAGTTCCAGCGAGCTTCGTTGGCCCAGACTCTAGACTTGGACCCCAAAGTTTTGTCAGTAGAACCCCAAGGCGATCCACTATCTGTGGATGGCCGAGGGAGCTCAGCAGAAGCGATGGAGGATGGCCGAGGGCTGCTAGGGTCACGATCGTGGACTCCACCAAGGATCAGATTGCCGGAAGCCGAGAAAGGATTAGCCATACGGCGACTTGAGCTAGCATTACCAAACATGTCAGAATCGGCGTGGACAGTGTTGCGTCCGAAGATGCCGAATGTTGTCTTCTTAGTCTTGCGGTCCATAGGGGACTCTTCGGTCTGTCTTGGGAACGACTGGCTTTGGGAAGGGCGAAGACTACCAAGCGGCGTTCCAAAGTCAGAATCGTGAGAAGGCTGAGTATTGTGCCTTGAGAAGTTGAACATATTAGATGGACGGGAATGCTGCTGCTGGATAGCTGAGCCAAGCGGAGCGGCTATTTCATGGGATGTCTTGAGTGATAACGACCGATCAGGTGTCTCAGCATTAAATGAGGGAAATGGAAGATTGCTCGAAGATCCGTGTGGGCTAGACAGAAGGCTATGAGACTTGTTCGAGGTGGCTGGCGACTGAGGATCGGCAACCGGTGGAGTAGAAACAAGTTCGGCGGCTGTTGCAGGCAATGGAGATGGGCTAGAGTGCTCATCCTGGCTCAGCTCGCCGTAGTCACCAAGAATACCACTGGGAAGCAAGGCTGCGGCCGTTGGGCTTAGGGGAGCTCCTCCAGGGACATTCGTATAGTCTATCTGCGTGAAGCCTTCATTACCTGCAAACTTGTTGGACGTAGTAGAAGCATTCATGAAAAAGCCTTGACGGTATGCAGAGTATGTGTTGTCGAGAGCAGGATACTGCATGGTAGGTGACTCTGAAACAGCTGTGCCATTCCTATGATGGCTCGCTTGAATTGTATGGCTTGAGGAAGCAAGTGATTGGTCGAACTCGGTACTATTTGACTGGCCATAGTATGGAAGACGACTCGGCTGAAGCTGCTGGGTCTGCGCTTGTTGAGCCTGTGGAACCTGTTGCACTTGTTGCACCTGTTGCGCCTGCTGTAGCTGTTGTACCTGTTGAACCTGTTGAACCTGTTGGGCCTGTTGAGTTTGCTGAGTCTGCTGGGTCTGTTGTGTCTGCTGAATTTGCTGAGCTTGTTGTGCTTGTTGAGCTTGCTGCTGCTGCTGCTGCTGTTGTTGTTGTTGTTGTTGCTGTTGTTGTTGTTGTTGTTGTTGCTGTTGAATATGCGCGTATTGCTCGCACTGGAGTTGGTGGTATTGTGCCGCAAGCGCATGATAGTCAGTTGATAACTGCTTCATTCTATTTTCCAAGGCATGCTTGTTAGCTTCAAGCTCACTCTTGATGCGGGCATGGTTTTGCGCATCAGCATCATTTTCCTGGCTTTTAGCTAGTTTTTGATCGCTTTTCAGCGTCTTGAGTTCTTTGCCACGTGAGCTTAGTTGCGCCTCAAGAGCAGTACACTCTTCCTGCATCTTTTCGTAGTCAGCAGCGAATTGGGCTGCCTTCTTTTCAAGCTCTTGCATCAAAATTCCATGATCACGCTCAGACTTTCCGCGGTCTTGACGAACGTTCTGCACAAGTGTTTCTGCCTTCTTGATAGCATCTTGCACCTGGTTGATTTTGGCGGTTTTTTCGCGTAGAATCTGTTCTCGTTTTGCCTTTTCCTTTTCGGCATGACGTTTGGACTCTGACAAAAGACGCATTTGTTTCTTGAGTTGCTCAGTTTTGGAATCTTTTTCCTTGTTGGCTCTCTTCTTCTCTGCGAGTTCATCTTTGAGTTCCTGTTCCTGTTGGCGGAAATCATCCTCTTCGCGTGTATATTGCAAGACAGTATCTTCAATTTCACGACGAGTTTGCTCAAATTTGTTGTTGAGTTCTTCTAATGATACGTCGGGCTCATTAACTATATCCTTGAGGAGAGGCTGATCGGCGCTAGTAACAGAAGGCGAGGTTTTGCGATTTATCAGAGTATTACGTCGCTGGATAGGCCCATGAGGTTCCCGCAAGTTTCCGGAAGGATTGTCGTGGTGAGGCTCAATAGCAGTAACGGTCGGGCGGCGATCGTTAGCATTAATAGCACGAGGCTTGTTTTCGGCCTCGCGAAAGCTAGTGGGGAATAGTTCGCTAGCCATGATAGGGCGGCCATCTTTGTCGTAGGTTTGTAAGCGGATAACATCGCTGGGCACTTGGAAATTGTTGGAGCCAACGGCAATGACGCGGATGTTGTAGAAATGGCCGGGCTTTAAGCCAGTGACGGTAATAGCGGTTTCTTGGGCGGCAGATTCACCAACTGTAACGAGAGAAAGAGGGAGAGCAGGGTGTTAATGGATGGATGTCTCGCATATGCGAATACTTGCCAGGTTAGGCTGGGGACAGATAGCATGCTTACCATTAACGCCATTAACCTGGATCAGAAACTTCTGGACGGTTTTGTTTGGTGGCGGACGTGTCCATTGCAGAGTGGCGGCATCATTTTTGATATCAGATAGAGAAACGTCAGGTGCTTCGGGAACTTCAACGTGGAGAGTTTTGATGAGAACTGGAAGCGGAGTCGATAGAGTCTGCCATGACCTGGCGACAAGCCTATGGCGGAAAAAGAAAAGAAGCAAAGTCAGCAAGAAAGGAACAGTATAGGATCAAAACAGAGGAAAACTTACCAGATAAAGGCTAGCAAAGTTACAACCATCTTGGCATTGTTAACAAGCAAAATGTCTATTCTAGAGGCCGAGAAGGAAACAGAGCCGACGTATGAAGCGGTAGATTCAGCGATACGGGTCCAGACGGACCAAAAGGTTGACACGAGGATTAGAGTGTGGGTAAAGTTGTCAAAGGTTGTGGGAGCTCGCGGCGGGCGGTAGAATCGACAAAGAATAACCGTGCCAATCAGAGTGAACTTGAGGAACAGCTGCGACCACCACCATGTCATATCGGAGATATTGTAGCCGTCGAGGGCAGGCCAGCTGCAGAACTGCAGGCGGCGGAAAGACGAGACGGATATAGGCAAGCAGATAGACGACGTGTAGTTATAGTGGGCGTAGGTGGGCTAGCTGGCCGGCTGCTGATTAGCGGGAGATGAGATGAGACGAGACCAGATGGCGGAACAGGCTCAGCTAGGTTGACAATTTTGCTCTAGTGGCAGCCGCCGTTCAAAGAGACACTGTCTGTCGTGACAAAAGACAAGAGCCTGGACTTGCCTTGCCTGACGGGCGCTGGAGAAACAGACGCGGCGGCCAGACAGACGGAGGGCGATGATGGAAAGGACAAGGACAAGGAAACAACGACGTGTCGCCCGTTGCAAGCCATTCAGGACGTCGTGGCTGGGGTGGATCAGCGAGAAAAGGCTAGCAGATTCAGGCAATGAATGATGACGATGGGACGGGCAATAAAGAAGCCGATCGGGGCCGAAGAAAACGGAGCAAATAACGGGCGGTCTTTATCAGATGATAATATGCGGGCGGCAAAGGAAGGCAGATGAAAATAAGCGTTGGCCGTGGTTCGTGGGCTGAATCGATCGTAGAAAAGGTCGTAGTAGCACTCAAGTTTTTTTGGTGGGTTTGCTTGTTTTTTTTCCTTTCGGGTTAATGTCAGCGGGTTGGTTTGTGCTTTTTTTTTCGCTTTGGTGGAAATAAACAGGACAAAATGCACGCAGACAGGAGCCTTGTGTAGCAAAATAGCAAAATATGGGGATTTTTAAGTTTGGAATTTGCCGAATCTTACGGTTCTAGCTTGGCTGGCGTTCGAAAAGCTGATGTTTCAGTAGCTAGGCCTGTGTTGGTTTATTTTCGGCTCTACCAAGAAGATTGAAAAATATGTAAGAATGTAACATAAGGAAGATATGAGTAAAAAAATAAAAAAAAAGACTCCGTGCTAGATAAATGCTGATGCAGAGTGGAAAAACTATATCAACAGAACCATCCGCAATAGGTAGGCGTGCAAGGCTGTGCTGGGTGTAGATATCACTAACCGCTCCAAAATCAGCCACTGGCCAACACAAACAAGACTACAAGAAAGAAAAGAAATAGTTGCAATGAAGAAGAATTTCCTCGAAGTCCGCCTTTTATACGATGTGACGGACTATTACAACTAGATTGGAGAAATTACATCAAGGTGTGCTCTCTTGTTAGCACAAGATATACAACCACAATATAGCGCACTATCATAAGAAAATCAATCACCAACCTGCAGCTATGCGTTGTGCTACAGCGCCATATCCGCCAGCAAAGAGCATATGTCAACACAGTGTATATAAGATGAAGCCGTTGGCGCTAGAAACTGGCCGGCTCAAAATAGTCTTGGAGGCACGTGAGCCGCCCATCAGTAAGAAATACACATGTCACTCATGCTAACCCTAATAGTATGACCCATATGCAAACTCAAACGCTGCCCGACCCACTTAAAAGACGGACACTAACATAAAAGGGAAATGCAGCCGCAAGCAATCACTTTATCAGAGTTGACTATTTAAACGAGGTGTGGTGAGTGGCGTCATAAGCAGGTTAGCGGAAAGACAACAGCAAATTCAAAATTAAGAACTAACAGGTAGGTGTAGAGTCAGGTTACATATGTCACTATTTCATTCCACGATAAAAAGAATATTAGAAGTATAGGCTTATATATTTACTGATCAGCACTAACCCTAGCTAACAAACACCTAATAGTACTTAACAAGATCTTGTTGCGTAGGCGGAACTCACAACCACGAGCAAGGCGTGTTCGCGAGGTTGTTGTTGTATCACAAATCCAACGCCTTCATAATCATATCGAAAAAAAATTACAAAACAAAAACATAATCCAAACATGAAATCCATACGTTAAAGAAATACACAGGGCACAGCCGATATGCTGTTTAGCCCTGGGGAACAAGCCAAAGCAATAGCGAGCAAAAACAGGCTAGAGAACGACTTGAATATGACTGCGAGCAGCAGATTTAGATTTATCTGCTGCAGTCGACGACGTAGCGACCGGCAATCTTGCCCTGCTCCATGAGCGTGTAGACGGAGGGAAGCTCGCTCAGACCAACGGTCTTGAAGGGAGACTTGATGAGGCCGCGACGGAAGAAATCCAGAGCCTCGACGGTATCAGCGCGGTTACCGACGTACGAACCGCGGATGCTAATCATGCGGATGACGGTGTTGAAGACAGGAGCGCGGATGAAGGCACCGGCGGGCAGACCAATGCACACCACGGCACCACGGCCACGGACGTAGTCGGCAGCCTGCTGGAAAGGCTTCTCGTTGACAGCTAGTAGAATGGCAGCGTGGGGGCCTTCACCATCGGGAGTGGCGGCCTTGACCTCAGCAACCAGGTCCTTGGACTTCATGAAGTCGACATAGGCGGCAGCACCCAGCTTCTTGCACATCTCACCCTTCTCATCACCACCATCGATGGCAATGGCGTGGAGGCCCATGGCCTTGGCGAACTGCAGACCAATGGAACCCAGACCACCACCGGCACCGACAATGGCAACGTACTGGCCGGGCTTGACACCGGACTCCTTCAGACCCTTGTAGACAGTAATACCGGCGCACAGAATGGGAGACACGGCTTCTAGGTCAATGTCCTTGGGAATGCGGGCAACGTGAGCAGCGGCGGCAACGGCGTACTGCTGGAAAGAGCCGTCAACGGTGTAGCCGGATAGGGCGGCGTGGGGGGCAAAGAGGCTCGTCACCGTTGAGGCAGTAAGAGCAGGTGAGGCAGGAGTCGTGGAGCCACTTGATACCGACGTGGTCGCCGAGCTCAATGTCCTTGACGCGGGCACCCTTGGCAACAACAACACCGGCACCTTCGTGGCCACCGATCAGGGGCATCTTGGTGTCCAAAGGCCAGTCACCTTGCATAGCGTGCAGATCAGTGTGGCAGACACCGGAGTACTTGACGTTGACTAGGACATCATCGGGGCCGGGAGTCTGGACGGGCACCTTCTTGTAGACGGGCACTAGAGACATTGTTAGAATAGAGCACGTTTTTATGATGTAGCAGTAGATTGCCAGTGACTGAATAACTTACTGGTACCGGTCTTCTCGATAACCTGAGCGTACTGCTCGGTAGGCAGGTTGGGGATAGCCGTGACAGACATGATGTTGTTTTTAGAAACGGAGTAGTATCTCGTTTGGGTGAGGATAATAGGGCGAGTGAAACTCTTGAGAGACGCCGAAGAAGATGAAGAAAGAGAAGAAGCAGAAATAGATCTGGAAAGTTTGGAAGAGAACTGAGATGAGGGAGTAAGTCGAAGAAGAGCTTTGAGCATGATGAAAGAAGAAGAGAAGGGAACGAGATAGACGGAGGGAAACGTCGGTATTTAAAGTAAAAATAGAATGGTCTAGAAGGGGAAGCTGTTAGCATCTCGGCGTTAGACTATACAGTGGTGGTGGCAAGCGGCGGTTGTGACGGAAGGGGTACAATGGGCAATAGGCCCAATAGAGCCGAGAATCAGCTGTCACATAGGCCATCATTGTAGCGGTTACAGTAGCTAGTATAAGCTATGGGCGTAGTAGCAAGCAGTAGCGTTCGTAGAGGGGGTGTGAGCGTTTGCAGTATGCGAACAAGGAAGATGGAGAGAGAGAAGGGGGGGCGTGTAGAAAGGAGCTAGAGAAGCTGGCGTTGCGTTTGGAAGAGCCGGCGAAGAAAGACGATGAGGAGGAAGAGGAGGAGGGGGGCGTCTCTACTTAGCCCTAGTCTCCGTTTCTACATCTCCGTTTTCAACTCTCCATCTATGGACCACCGGCAAGGGAGCTCTTAGACAGGCGGTAGAAGGTCTCAGGAGAAGAGGAGGGGAGAGAAGAGAAAGAAGCGCTTTGGATGCATGCATTTGGGGGACGACGGCAATACGATGAATGGTCTACTTCAGTAGGGGATAGTGGCATGGTAACTGTAACATGTCATGGCATAGAATATTGGTGGGTTGGTGTTGGTGGGTGGGGGCAAAAGTGTAATGAGATAATGAGATATCCCGGATACTCGAATACAAGACGCCTCGTTTTGTGATCGAAGCAATAATGCAATGGGATAGCCGGCCACTGTGCTGTTTATTTTCTTCTTTATTTTATTTTTTTTTTTGGTGGCCGAAATAGGTGAGTCGAGGCGCTCTGTTATGAGAGGAGCTGAGGAATTGCTCATACGATGAAAGTGAGGTGAGTTTACAGACATAATTAGAAGCCCGCATGAGCCACACCATGAAAAAAGGAAGACAGAAAGAAAACATATGAGGTGAGGTTAAAGGTGAGGTGAGGTGAGCTCAGGTGAGGTGACATTTTGGCTTAGCGAAAGCCTGTGCCGGACAGTAAAAGCCGCTAATACATGGCAAAAACGACGATACAAAACGACGACAGTCCCACAGAGCCTCTACGTCTCAGAAGCTAGTAGCAGCTTTACAGGCCACTGCAGCCACTGCAGCCACTGTAGCAACGCACGTAGTGGGGTAGACAGCGCGGGGCACAGGGTGTCTGTTTAGAAGGTGACTAGACGTTATCTAGTAGGGAGAAGGCCCTGGAGAATCAGGCCTAGGCTCCAAAACCGACGGTGGACAGGACCAATACTAGCCAGAACATCAGGCTATCTTGATGGGGTGAGCTAGCCCTGGCTTTTTTTCTTCTTCTCTATTTCTCTTCTCTCCCCTTGAAGCTTTTATTTGTGATTTTTCCATTGTCTGTTTCTCCAAAACGGCAGTACGGAAGCTTTGCGACTAACATAAACTGGCGTTTTTTTGGAGGTTCTTATAGGCGACCAATGATGCTGGAATCCCAAGCGGACAATGGAACTGACAAGAGGAATCTTCAAATTGCATCTTTTTCTCTCTTTTATTCTTGCCTATCCTTGGTATGGAGTTGGAGTAGAAATTCAGCCTGCGTTACGGATGGACGGGAAGGAAACCAGACAGTAGAAAATGAGAAAGAAGTTAGGAAACGCTGGTTTACTCCATCTGCCATAATAACTATGACGCCAATATTGGACCACCACATAGCAGGCCTCGCTTGCTAGGTTTTCTGGATTTGCTGCACTTGCTGAACCAACCTATCTTGTCCTGTTCACTCGTTTGGTGGACAACATGTGAAAAGAAGGACCGAAGCCAGACCAAGTCGTTAGACTAGGCTAGGTCCAGATTGGGTCGGACAGAATCAAACGGAGCACCAAGTCATAACCATACAACACAAAGACGAAGATGATAAGTGTACAATGCACCTTGTGTAGACTTACCTGGACCTAAACGGGGAATCGCGTTGCTTAGATAGATCAGAATGGCTCGTATCTGGAGAACGGAATCGAGCCGGCTTGACGTCGGCAAGTTTGCAGGCACAAGGCAAGAATCTGAGGTGTCGACGAACCCATTTAGTGGTTGTCTAGATATCAGCGACTTGATCTCGATCACATTCGATATGGCGTAACCGGCGGCGTTATGCCATGCCATTCTTAGAACTAGAAGCAGTGTACCCCTCCTCCTACTCTCCTTTTCCTACCATATGCCTATATGTATATGGCCTTAATAGGCTGTGCCGGACAATGGATATAACACGGAAAATGGCTTACCTATGGAGCAATTTGCTACAATTAAGTAATGACTAAACAGCTGTTGTGCCGTAAGAAAACGTGCGATTGGTTAAGGCTGAACTGTATGGAAGTGCAGTCTAGAGATATGTGGGATATGTGGTTATGTTTGAGGCTGTAAACTGGCAAGATGGAAGTATCGTGAGATTTAATAAGGGGAAAAGAAGAAAAGGAAAAGGGAACAGTTCTACGGTCTGACTTCAGTCTAAGCCACGTCTAATTTATAGGCATTTCTACATTCATCCAGTCGGCTATACAATGAGCAATCGAAAAGAAATAACCCGTTCCTCACTAGATTCTACAACTACGGCGCGTCTTTGCTAGCATCACAAAAGAAGTAAAAGGTTCTCTGAAGCACGTATAGCCTAGCAGCAGTGCTATGTGAGGGCATGACTCTGTGCATGAGACAGTATTGGACACATGACCAGGCCGGATTCCGTAAATTTATATGGCAGAGGCGGCTTCTGCTACCTTTTTTGCCTATTCTACCTCTTCTTATGGCTTCGTTTGGCACAGAGTCGACGCTTGGGAGGAGTGGGTAACCAGACAACACCACTAGAAAAGGGCGAAGAATCCGTAGGCTGGGATGAACACAAGAGAATGCTGCCCGGTTTGGGACTTTTTCGTCTGGGATCTTGCTTCAGGGACCTCGAACAACGACGAACGAACCGCAGCTAAAAAGAGGGAGGGCATGACCAGATCAAGTCACTAGCAGACTATTTCTCCGATCCCCAGGTGCTGGTCTCTTGTTTTCGTCTTTTCTGGGGTTGGGAACATGTGCTTTTCATGCTTTTTTCCCGGGGTTCTCTCTCGTTGTCTGACTGGACCAACGGAAGTAGACCACGAGCCAGGCAAATCGGGACAAACGAGGCGCAATGTCGATCTTGGAGCGCGGAGCCGCACCTATAATAGACCCCGAAGAATACCAAGACGGCCAGCAGAAGATAGCATATTAAACGCCGCCGTTCGGCCTGATGTCTCAGCATCGACCTGTCAGACCGGATGCGGCCTAGACTAGAAACAACTACGGCTCAGCGAAGAAAAAGACGGCGCTACTATCATGGCCTTTGTCGAAGCCAGAAAAACTAACAGGAAGCTCCGAGCTCTGTATCAGGAACTCTCAGACGATGGCATCTTTCGATTTTCTAAACAGGGAGCTCACCGAGGCAAAGAAAGAATAAGGAAGAGGAGGAAGCAGGGAAATTCTGCAGGGTAAAGGAAGAGAAGCCAGAATCAGCAGAGAATTGTTACGGGCTCGTTTTTTTTCGTCTGTGTTGGGAAAAACGTCACCTTGAATAATTACTTTCGAAAATAAAAAAAATTAAAAAATTAAAAAACGGCCTGATATGTCGTACCACTTTCTAATTGTAGGATTGATTAATAGAGGGGCTCCTTCTTGGATCCACGCAACGCAGTTGCCCTGTTTCTCAGAAAGAACCCAAACTGAGAAACAGGCAATGCAAAAAGAACTCCACCACGTATCAACAAAAGAAGGAGGGCTGAAAAAGTCGAGAAAGAAGGGCGAAAACATCACAGAGCAGCTTACAAGTGTGATGCAGACTTGCCTCCGAGTTATATCATCGATTATCGATTTGGAGATGGCGTTTCTAGCTTATATTCGTGGACGTAAGGCACTCTTCTGCTTTACTTCGGGAGACTTCTGGAGACTCTGGAGAATTGGAGACCCCAGTCCGGGGTTCTTTCCTGGTTTCTGTGGTATAAGTTAAAAAAGGAACCATAGTAAATTCGAAGGAACAGGCAAGAACGGAGCCGCGATTCCTGTTTTACTCCTTCAATCCTGGTTAGTTAATGCTGTTATCTGTTATACGAAAAGTGGACCAGCAAAGAAAGATTGAGGCCATATTCTACATACAAGTAGATTATTGCCTTCTTGCTTCGTCCTCTGACTTCCACGCCAATCTCTAGCCATCGACATCGAATCACCTGATGCCCGCTGTGGATTTTTCATGAAACGTGACCTGATGACGCCGTTTCTAGGTAACCTTTTAGTCTCTTTCTGCTTAGCCTTTCGTTCGGCGCGGATATCGTGACTTTCTCCAACGGAGGTCGCCCGGATCTTGCCTAGCCGGTTGAGGCTCTTCACGAACTGGGGGTGGTGATATGAGAGATGGCGTTTTATAATGTGAGTCTATGAAGCTAATTAGTGGCCATATTCATGATATGATATAAAGCAGTATATGAGTTTATGATTCATTAGTGAATGAGCCCGACTGAGTTACATCCAACATGGTCTCATGTTATGATAACATATGTTTAGCATACTATGAAATTGCACAGCTCATAGCAATATGACAATGCCAACTCTGCCTTATTCTCTTATCACTCAGTCTTTCTTCCCCCCCCCTTCGCTTAATAACTCCAAAACCACCGTTTCCCAACTCCAAGCGCCTCGCCCAAAATATATCCGAGTCTGGACAAGCAGTAAACCGAAAGAAAACTCCGAGAAGCAGAACAAAAGACCTCATTCACACATGGACAGGATACCCATCAGCAACTAGGTCTTCGGACAACAGGAAAAGAAAGAACAAGAAAGCCAACTGCAAGAAATTGAAGGAGGGAAGTACATGTAAATCATACGCCCTCGCTTCGAAGTTAACGCTTGCTCCTGTAACGAAGTTCCAACAGGCTTGGGCTTACTGCAGGCGAGAGATCTTAGAGCTAAGTGTGCACGATGATGTGTCTTATCATAGCTACTCACTCATCCGCTTTACCTTGAAACTTAAAATACATTCGGACATTATCAAGTTAATGTGTTATAGACACCCTCCTAGTGGTCGAGGGCTTTGTTTTCCCCCTCAACCAAAGCTTGTTTATATCGCAGTCCAACCGTTCATATCATCACCAAAATAAGAGCCAAGCTTCCTTTTACCTGTCGTGCATATTGAGATTCCTCCGCGGCGCTACTAACTACTCCAAAAACTTCTTGAAGCCATATAACAACGTGTTAATGCAACGAAATATCCGCTAGTTAGGGGAGTTTTATAACTAGAAAAGCTAAGCTCCAATCCAAACGGCGGCACTAACGAAACAGAAGTGGAAAAACAAGACAAGGAACAGGGATTCTGGGGGAAAAAATGCCAATTTAGGTTTCCGGATAGACGGAGGTTTGTTAGTGTGACGCTTTTCCATGTACAACCGAGTTCTAACCGCCGTTATTTGTACAATATTTAATTGTAGATGTATGTCGCTCTTTAAGAGACAACGCGTTTGAACAATAAGACAAACGATATGCAGAGTTAAGTAGGCAAATTCAAGCCCTAGTCAACAACCCATAGCCCTTAACTATGTACATGCTTATGGTGAGTTTTCATAAAAACTTCATCTTGTAATCGAGCCGCCTGTGGTGTTAAAGTCACGATAATTCAAGTATATCGGCCCAAACTCTCAATACAATTCCTGGTAAATAAGAACTATCAGTTTCCTAATCATAGATTCCACTCGCACTCGCCTTTATCGGAACACCGAGACTTGATATCTCGTAAGTACGTCTTCTCTAACTCTCCTCTTCCCCCCTCCTCAGCTTGTGATATCAAAAGCAAGTAAAAGGGAGAGACGCGTATAGCTTCCTTCATTCCTATTACTCTTACTCTTGCTAACTAGTTTCTGCGCCCAATGTAGAACTTACAAGCCTTGAAAATCATCGTAGTATGACATAATACATTGCCATATATTCTCTCGAGTAAACTCTTCTTGGCTTATAATTTTTGGGCTGTTATATATGTAGATACGCAAGGTAAATTTTTATTGTTCATCCTCCAGGCAGGGGCAATCAAGCCGAGCTTAACAGCGTCGGACGCACGGAAACTCCCGTTTAGGGAATGTGACAAGCTGTAGCTTCTGCCCTGTTTTTTATTATAGCTTTTTAGAGAGAAAAGGAAGAATGGCTAGCGCTGCAAAGGATGGGGTTTTTACTATGGTAACATGGGCGTGAGAAGAAAGGATGGAGGAGCCTCTGGGTCACGAAGTCAAAAAAGAACAATAAGAGAAGCATCGGTTTTTTACCCCATGGGTAATGACTGCCCCCTCCTTTAAAGCGTCCGTTTAGATTGGGGGATGCTTGAACTATATATATGTTCCACACTATGAGTATACGGATACTCGCAACTCACATAACGAAGAAAGGACATGTCAGTTTACATAACCGTTCTCGAATTCTGACCTTTACTACTCTCATTATATATATGCGAGACTGAAAGTCACCGAACTCATTGCTTGCTTGAGTATGTACATAGTAAGTAGCAAAAAAACCAAAAATTCTATGATACAAGTGAGGGAATTCATAATTAGTATCTGTATATCTTATGCCAGACACACGAAAACATGCAATGAGCAATTGAATACCAAGCCATGTCACAAAACAAAAAAATCAAGAAAATATAAGATTTATAGCAAATTATAATGATAGTAGCTACAAAGGGCCAGTGAATTAAACTACAAATTTGACTGTAATGAAGAAATGCGCTGTATCGTAAATATTTACATTGTGATTTTGGTATGCTTCTTTATTGTTTTTAAATCAACAAAGTATCCATCCTTCTTTTATATTAAGCAAGTTATAAAAGGCTGGAGTGAGCTCACTCATATGGCTATAAGATGACTGACAAGTATGATCTTGACTAAGCATGTCACACATTCCGGGGCTATAAACTTGTATATCTGGAAGGAGTATGAATATGTTTGCGATGAGAATGCTGCTATTTGCAAGTAAAGCATAAATATCAAGACTGGCTTTTTAGTAAGATCACAATTAAGGTGCTTGATAGCTATCATAAAGGATATATTGGCCAACCCCTCTAGAGAAGTTGTAGGTCTATTTCAAACCCTGTTATTGAGGACTGGATCTAATACATAGCCCATGTGTACAGGTCTTCTCAATGATGTACCGATCTAGATTAGAATCAGAGTACATGTACATTTGTGACCCCAGGGTATCTTCGGGTAGAATGCAGGCACCGCAGTTATCATATAGACAAATATAGCATACTAACCAGAATAGGCCTGTCGTATCTAGAACAGGGAAAAGACCTTGATCGAAGGAAACTTGTACTTGACATAGTGAAGGTATATCATAGTCAAGCGTAATTTTCTCGCTAACATTCATACCAAAGAAAGCTCACAGATATACAGCATAGACATCTAATTGTACATTTCTGCTTAGGTACCACCTCTTCGGCATGTTACGTCCTCTAAAATACTAAGAAATGGTCGACAAGAATACTCTATAATTGAACACGATAGTATTGAGTTACTATAGGTATAACTAATATTATAGGTTGTCCAATCTATACTCACTGACATCCTCACATATGCAGTAGATGCAGTACAGCTATTCATGCATCAATCTATGATAGTAAGGCTAATAAGGAACTTCAAAACTAACACAGCCGTTATGTGGTACAAGATAGCGGGAATTTCTAAAGTCTAATGCTTTCCCACAAAATAAGCATATACATGATAGGTGAGGATCATATTGCTTTGGATGGCTGAGGATTGTACACATCCCAAGCAACTCTTCTTAGTCTCAGCTTCTTCATTGAGAACTCGATGCTAACATTCGCCATAAGCCATGAAGTTATAACTTCGTTATTTTATCTAGTCGCCTATACATCTTCTCCGATCATACTCTAAGATTTGGTAATATTGAAGTACAACTTAAACCGGTGTTCCAAACTTCAAGTTGAGAATCTATGTCACAGACATTAAAGTTGGACACGCTAAACATTTCTATATATCTGGCGATATAGAAATGGTACTATTGAAGTGTCAACTAGTTGCCTTCTTGATGAATCATTCTGTGCATTTTCCCCGGTAGTCTTAGTAGGCATGTTTGACTCAGTATAGTTGCAGTAAAGTTATCATATAGTGAGATTTTTGGCCTAGTAGATTAATGGTAATTCTTCGCCAATGCCCACATCATATTGATTTGATAGATGAACAAGGATCATGAGTGGTTATATATATGTAATGCACTGTGATTCTGATGAAGTGGAATGGATGAAAGTTGTAACTGTTGAGTGTGAAAGATTCATCATCAAGCTAGGTGGTATCATCTGATTTTATTTTTAACGTCTTTCTACCAGCTTACGGCATGTTCCGGTCCGAAGCAGTCGGGTGATGTCATCTGTCAGCCGATATCCCGGCGGTCAGTAGATGCAGACTTGAGCAGCAGCTGTTATGGCTCTTCTACACGTACCTGTAGCATTGACATTTGATTTATACAACTAAGATAGTACATTGTATAAGGGAATAGGACTATCAAAATATGCTATAATTACCACACTATCAAAATCGAATTAGATTCAGGAATTTTCTATTTACATCAACAAACCATGACATCAATGTTGTTATGATAATAAGGGTTAGGGTCTATGAAGGAGAATGCCTCACAACCCTCCAACAAGCAAACAACATTGACGAACATGCTCAAATCGAGCCTCTTTCTTCTTGGCACTGACCCTTGGGTTCCTGATCTACCATGTCAAGAGCAAGCTTTCAAGTCTACGAGATTCCCCAGTATGTCTGTAGTGATTACATAACATTGTTAGTGTCCAAGTGGTTTTTATCCCCGTAGCCTCTTAGATTAACCAGAACAGTTAGCCGGCGCCAGAATTTTGCTTTGTGTTGCAAAAAGCCCATTGCTTAAATTATATACTATGTATGTTCTAGGCTTTGAATTCATTGATTTTTGAGCAGGTTTCAGCACTGCCCTGTGGCCATGACGATAGCAGGGCCTTTGACAAATAGCGAATGGTTCAATTTTGTGATAGTATAGTCTTGGATGTTATGTATGACGACTACTAAAAGTGGCAATAGTGATAAAAGCGATGTGTCTACCCTTGGTTTAGTGGCGCTGACTGATCTGATATCTTCTCTTGTTTGTCAAACAATTGATACAAACTGAATTTAAATAAATAAGATTTAATCAACTTGTTATATGATGACATCTGTAGTATGCTATGTGACTATTGCTATCTGAGCACATTACTAAGCACATGCAATTGTAGTAAGTTTTTGGGCAACTACCTGTTTGGCTGTGTTTCGAGTGCAATTGCGCAATAGTCTCGAGGCTTTTGGGAAGTGGAAAGCGCGGATTTATGGGCTAAATAAATAGGAAACAATTTCCCCTCTTTTATTTCTGTTCCTGGATGCCTTCACGATATTTAACATTCAACTCCATATATATTCAGTTTCTCTCTATTTTCTTCTCACAACCATTCCCAATTGATCTTCTCGCATATAATTTTCTTCCCTTTCTTCACTATATTCGCCAAGATGTCTGAACACACTTACGAATTCAACGTCAACATGTCGTGCGGTGGCTGCTCCGGCGCCATCAACCGTGTCCTGACTAAGCTAGAGGGTGAGCTCTATCCCAGCCAAGTGGCGTATCTGTATACGCCTCTAGATGCATAGAATATCATTACTAACAGCAGTCCTTATCTTTCGCTTCCTAGGCGTTAAGTCCCACGATGTATCTCTCGAAAAGCAAACTGCCACTATTGTCGCCGACGAGTCGCTGTCCTACGAGACCGTGCTGGCTACCATTGCTAAGACTGGCAAGAAGATCACCGCCGGCAAGGCTGATGGCGCCGAGCGGAGCATCGAGGTTGTCGCTGCATAGACTAGTCGCTGCTTTAGCCAAAATTAAACTCGAAACATAAACCCCACCGGAAGCCTCACACTAATCTTTGCTGAGCGAACCCGTCTGTACATATCCACAATGATAGAGAGATAGATAGATGGCTTGTTACTTCACTCTACTTGTCTCACTTTTTTCCCAATCTTCTTTCTATTCAGTCGTGCCACAATATATACCAGCATAGCGCATGCTTTTCACACACTACCAACATACATTTGATCATAAATACATCACGTGACGAGATTCATCTTTTGCTTCATATTCTTGTCTACTGTTGACTTGCCATGTGTTAGACGTGCTTAAACGAGCTATAAGGAGTGCATATTTGTATGTATGTACATGTATATTATGTATTGTACAGGCAGGCATTATCGCCAGCCAACTAGAAATAATGGAATCAGCAGTTCGCCAACTCATAGAACAAGGTAAGGGGAGAGAGCTTTTATAGAAACGAGCGTCATAAACGTAATAGCGGAGCTTTCAAAGCTAGCCAAAAGATACAAAGGATATAAAGGAGAGACATTAAGACCTCGCGAACATAGTCGCCGGACAGATTCATTATACAGAGAAACACAGGAAGACAAAGGCATTGTTTGGGTGTCCAGTCTAACAAGACCGGCCAGCTTCGGACTTGGCCTACTTGGCCACACCAATATCGCTATCACTGCCACGCAAAGTCTGGGTCCATTCGTAACCGAGAGTCTTGCTCGGGGCTTGGCCGTCGGTTTCCGATACATCTTGCTTAGTGACGCGGACGCTGACAGTCTTTGTGATGCGGTCACTATCGCTATCGCCTGGCTTATCATCCGAGGCTGTTTCTTTGGTGACGGTAGAGCCTCCAGGGCTATGGTTGGTTTTGGTGATCATCTCGAAGTCTCCAGTTTCGAGATCTGATTCAGAGGATGTTTGCTTCTCGAGAGCCACTGTATCTTCGTGATCCGAGGCTGAAGAGAGCTCGGATGGAAGCATTGTGGGTTGGGCAGTGAAGAGAGGTATAATCGGGAGGATGTTGGCCGAGATTATGGCGATATTCCCCAGAATGCTGTATATCAAGGTAGGTTAGCAAAGGGACCAAGAATATGAAGTGAATATATGGTTAAGACGGCCTATAACTTACACAAATAGAATGTTGGTTAGCAAGATGCGATTGCTAAGTGCCGGTCGAGCTCCGAGCTGCGAGACTTCATAGGTCCAGGCGATGCCGATGGCAGTGCAGATAAGCTGGCCGGCAGCAGCGATATAGAAAGGCATACGGAGGGGCATCGATCCCGTATCGGAGCCAGTTGGCAAGGCAGCCACGGCAGACAACAAGAATGCCGCGGTGAAAGCAAAGACGGCCACAGTGAAGCTAGCATGGATCATAGTGATGGCCACATCGACGCTATCATCGACACAGCTACCCATGACAGTAGCATCCCATAGCATAGCTAACGGCTGGCACTGCAAATTCGACGTGAGCACGAACATGAATGAGATGATAGCCAGCAGTACAATCAACGCTGCATCCGCACTCTTCCAAGCACGCCGATGGCCCACGCGGCGATACTGGAAGAAGCACGCCGAGGCCTGAGCCAAGGCCGTGCTGATGGCTAGCGGTGGCTCGCCGAGTACTGTAGCCGCATGGCATTCACTGTGCGGGCAGGGATACCTGCCAGCGAGCCCTCCAGACTGGTCAGTACGGCAGCGGTTGTAGCCATCAAGGCGGCTCCGAACATGGTGTATTCATCCCAAGCTAGACGGCGCGTCGTACGACGGCGGCGGGCAATGTAGCGCAGCACACACGATGCCAGAGAGAGGGTGGTTAGGGTTATGGATACGCGACTAGCGCGGCCCGCGCACAATGGCTACGGGCGATACGCCATCGGCGGCAAGTTCGTCGGCTGGCGTGGCCAGAGTCATGGTGTGCATCGGAGAAGGCGCCATGTTGAAGAAGATCGCCAAAGGGGGAGCTCGAAGATGACTTGTATCGACAAGAAGAGTCGGAAAGGAAAAGAAAAAGAAAAAGAAAACGATATCACAAGAGATAGCCAAAAGAGACAGAACCAGCTGGATGCAGCTCTACTCTCATATCAGGAACTTCGATCTGCTGCCTCGTTCCGTTCACAGAAGAACAGAGAATCAACTAGATGTAGAGTGAGAAAGAAAAGAGAAATAAGAGACTAAAAGCATCATGTATCCGGTTCCATGGCGTCCTTTTTGCATCAAAGTAGATCTCACTACAACTATGCATCTGCTCTATAATATCCAGATTCTACTATATCAACATCTATTATATCTTACTATTACATCAGATGCCCCCCCCCCCCTCCTGTCCCTACCGTTCGAGCACGGGCCTGGAGATCGCAGGGCCTACTGTCAAACGGCAAGTTAAGTGCCCTAAACGGTACATGTATAGTCCTAGTTAGTTGGGGGCCTTGATTCATGTAACAAGTTCAAGTTCATTGTTAAGCAACAGGCTTTAGTTTAATTCTCACTGCATTTTCCTAACAACGTGCGTCTCAGAATTTTGCCAGGAACCATGCATTAAAGCAATTAGGAGAAAGGGGGAAAAAAATACTCGATATAAGAGAAAATAAAAAGAGCAACATAGATAAGTCTTTGCCGGATTTCATCTCTCTAGGTTGTGAAAATCTCCAGATTCGTTCGACGTAGTCAAGAATCGGCTTCTGTTTTTTTTCCGCCGGGAAATATCTCAAGGTCGCCTTTTTTGTGCCTGCATCTTCCTTTCTTTTTTCCGAATCACATCAACCAAGATTTAGAAAAAGCCAGTCGGACATTTTTGATCTTTAGCAATATCACAGATAGGCTATTATGTTCAAATTCAACCTCGTGTCACAAGAAAGGAAAACTTATGTCGTCATACATCTCTAACAAGTAAATCATGTATAAAGACGATATATGTTATGTATATGCCTAAGAAGCATCACGAGATGGATACGATTTAGTTTCTCGGAACCTGCAAGTTCCCGTGCCACGAAACTAACAAGACACGATGATAAATCACTGATTTCCATGGAGCTTTCAATCGTTTCTTTGTCTCTATCGTCTCGTTTATCGTCTCTAAACTCTCGCTGCATATCAGCAAAACAGTGTCCTCAAAACGTCTCTAAACTTGAAATCACACATTTTGTCTTTCTTTTTTTTGCTCAGCTCTTTTCTTTTCTCTTTTTATTCCCCTTCTTAGCGTTACATTCGGCATCAAAACGGATGTGCCATTTTCCTGTCTTGTTTTTTTTCATGTCTCTGACAACATCGTACCAACTTGACAGCTTGATTTGGGTTGCTCAGCCTCTTTCTCTTACTCGCTCTTGTTCTTATACAACACTAATATTTACATCTGTCTCATCTTCTGCCTTCTCTCCCCTCATTCCCGAATAGCACGACATATATCTTCACGCCATTTTTATGAGCTAAACTGTTTGAACTACAACGTCATACGCTAGACACCCTCCAGTGGTCATCCATGCGTATCAAGTATTGTCTTTCCAGGCGACCCGAAGACTCGTATCTACAGCCAAGACCACGAATTTGGCATTAGATACTAAAAGAAGAGATCCGAGAAAGAAAAGACAAGACTATCTCTACTATCCAGTTTGACCCGCTACAAAGCTTAGGGATTCTCCTCTTTCTTGTTGTAATTCAGACTAACAATTCAAAGCTACATATCTTCTGTTTTCACTGATTAATAATTCAATGTCTCTTATTTTTCTCCTGCTTTGTCTGAAACGAAACCACAGTTGAGAACGAGTCAAAGTGAAAAGACGTTTGTTAGCTTAAATGTTTTACTATAACGCTCGCTAACCCTAACGTACCATGTTTAATCTATACCAAAATATCTTTAAGCTTTTGTACCTTTTACTATCGATCCCCTGGGCTCGAGCTTTTTGGAACAAGATAACAAAAAAAAAGTTAATCAAGACTTCACGTCGTGTCTCACAAAAAAAAAGGTCAAGTCTAATTGTCACATACAAATTAACCAACATTTGTCCCCATCTACAAATAAAAAAAACATCTGATATTCTGCTGTTTTACTTGGTAAGTTTATACTTTTCGGATCGTTGCTTACCCTTTCTATTCTCACCATCCCATCTGTGAATTCTTCCCCTCTTCTATTTGTAACAGTCTCATTTACAAAGTCCTATTTAGACAGCTCTCTTCTCGACTGATTTCCAAGTCGATCAAACACTGTAACCCTAATGCTTACTCGGGGGGTCATGTTAATTTTGTCTTTTTTTTTCTTTTTTCTTACCAGAGCTTCTTCAACACAACATCCTCCCGCTTCCCGAATAACATCTAGACCCTAGTTGTTGATCACACAACACATCAAGCTTAAAAGCTGAGCTAACTCCGTAAAAGGCTAACAACTAACGCTTTTTTTCCGTTACTGTCTTGTTCTTGTTCCTCACTTAAACCACAACGCATAAGACCGCATGAATAGCTTCATTCATTTATGGTCTGTGTGGAGTCTTCCTGATCTCTCTCTTTGCTTATCCCTACACTATAACTTGCCAGCACATCTTTTTTTGCTTTGCTTTGCTCAGACATTTTTGGCACGCCGGAACTTCAAATCCCCGAAAGGGAATGCTAAAGAGACAAATAAGAGAGAAACAAAACTGTACATAGCATCATCGTATGTTCTCCTCATCTATACGACAGAGTAAAAAGAAGGAAGTTCCTTAAAGAGATGAGAAAAGACATACGATATGTGTCCTATAACAAAGGAGCATAATTTCATGTAACTATTTAAACAACATAATAATGTACAGGAAACACCATGGCTAAACATAAAAAGAAAAAAGGACAAATAGCAAGATATATGATAGAAAGCACATATTCCAAAAAATATGCCTTCAATGTTCCAGAGCTGACAGCTAGAAAAAAGAAACATGATATCAGATAAGAAAGGGAAGAATAAAAACAAAAAGGCTCGAAAGCAAAGAAACATGTGATATGCTGACTAAATAGAGACCTATTATACATTCTATTTTGTAGTAGAGCAGCGGTCAAAAAACAAACAAGATGATAAAGAAAGATAAGATGGCGTAAAACTAGGGTGAGATAATGAGCGAGTGGTTTTTTGAGATGCGTCAAGGACGCTAAAGGATATGTCGGAAATAATATGTAATAGAGAACATAGAAGTTGAAAAAAAAGAGTAAGAATCAAAACGGTCGTGAACTAGGTGGCAGTAAATTCTTCATACTTAACCCGGAGCACCAGGAGGAACCATGGAACTCCAGTTGTCAAAGTCCCAGAAGAACAAGTCGGCGTTTTGCATCTACAGGTACAGATTCAATGTTAGCTTTGCTCCCTTGTGTTTGATTACCTAGACCACCACGTGATGAAGGGACATTCGACTTACCACTCCGTTCGTTAACGTCTCATTGGCCATGTACATGTTTGGCCGAACCTGGAACTGTTCCAACATCATCGGATCTGGACTGAGCCCAGAGTGAATCTGGCCCTGCGACGCCATCGGGGTGTGTCCCGACGACACATGTTGCATATGCATGTTATTACCGGGAACCTGTAGTGTTGACAGGCTGATTTGCTTATCCAGTGACAAGTTCATGTTGCGTATACACGCTGAGCGCACTGCCTCTAGACCCTGTTTGACATCCGACACCTTGGGATCTGACCGCTGTACACTGTAGAACACTACCGATAGCGACACGATATCGTTGATGTCGTTGGCGCTGACGCCATCGACTAAGAAGTCGAGCGACGACTTGACTGTCGATATCAGCCGTTCTGGCGCCCAGATGTCGTTGCTCACCAACGGCGGCAGGTCTTCATCGAAGGTAACCGTAGTGCCCGACGGACGTGGCGAGATGGCGTTCTTGACAAAGAAGCACAATGAGAAACACGCCTGAATGATGTCCTGTCGCAGTAATTGTCGGTACATATCACGTACTTGTGGCGCATACTGTGTTTCTGGGTCGATTTCATCCATGTACCGTAGAATGACCATGGACGAACGTAGATACGAACGGATGATCTCGTTGGGCGCTTCTGAAACGCCCAAGGCAAAAGGACGGAAAAGGGCCAGGAGTGGTCTACGTACGTGCATGTCCATTATGACGCGCAGGCGCCAGAGACGATTGAGGCCGCGTGCGTCGATCGAATGCCTGGGAAACACAAAGTTGATGTCTTCGAGATAGCGCTCTAGCTTGTGTCCGAGATCCAGAATTTCGCTATAGTCGCGCACATTGTCGATTCGGTGAACTACATGTGATACTCGCAGTCGCGCCGGTAGCGTCATGGCTGCATAACAGTGAACTTGGCAGTCGGTAGGCTCCTCTATGGGCTTGCCCTTGGGTAGTTCCGTCATGCCCTCCGATATCCAGTTGTCGTCAATATTTAGAGCTGGCCGGCACGTGTAATCGCCGTCTCTGACAAGAGCTGGCAAGTTACAGAGCATGGACACATGGAGATCCATATCTAGGATAGAAAACCACAGACGCCGTCTTAGCTCTCCCGTAAAGATGGGCATTTTCTCGTACTCTGAAGGGTCTCGGTGTAGGCCCATGGTCATGGCCATACGCACAACATATCCTAGCTGAGTCCAAGCATCGTGGTCACGGATTAGGTTGGTCAGGCGCATGCAATGCAGCAGTAAGAGCTCGGTCTGTAGTGTTGTGATATCGACAAGCTGTTTTCCTCTGAGACCATCTAGCCAGGAGCGCACAAGCGCACAGGCTGTGGGAATATGGACTCCGTCAGCTCGTTCATGCGATAGTCCGCGGCCCTTGGAACTGAAACGCGAACCAATTGCCACGGCTGTTAGAAGTTGGGGTAAGAAGTAGTCGTCGTTCATTTCTCCCTGCCAAAACAGCTCGCACTTGGCGCGGAAGCTTTGGATGTGCAGAAATCGGAAGATGACCTCGCTAGTATCGAAGTAGGTATCTAGAAGGGGCATGCATATATCCCGCGGCGGTAGAATGTCGTTCATACGCTTGTTAATAGGAAGCATTGAGTCGACAAAGACCGTGATTGCGGCAACAGCCTTGCGGTTTTCCACCTGGAGGAACTTGTGTAGATTTTCTAGTACGATGAATAGGTCGCGCACACTGTCATTCTCAGACGGATTTGCAAGTAAATTCTTGGCTTGGGGAAACTACAATGAGGGGATATATTTGTTAGAGTCGGGTATTATACGGATGTATGTCACGGCATAATATATGTATATATATATATATTACTGATAGAAGGATACGTACCAGATTAAGAAGCACTCTCGGACTGTTCTGGCCAAAGAAACGAGTTCGAAGAGCATCACTCTTGATAGTCAACTGTCTGATCGTCTTAGGACTGGCGGCATTGATCATCTTGGAGCTAGAGTGGTCGGTACGTGCTGGGCTCTTTGCTACTACGGCCTGTTCTAGTCGCTCTAGACGCGTAACGAGTTCTTCCAGCGATACATACTCGCCATTCCGCATCACGCCGATTGGCTTGTGCTCGCTACCCGAGCTTCCAGGTGCGCTCCCCCTCCTCCGCCACCTCCTCCTAGGCCGAGGCCGGCAGATGACGCTGAGAACATCTTCTTCGTAGGACGCTGCTCGGCCTCTACATCAGAGCCGTCAGAGAGATTCGCAGGATCGTTGTCAGCGGCGTATCTGCATTGGCGCTGGGATTTCTGGCACTGAGCGCAGGAGAGCCCACGATCACAACGGAGCTTGCGTTTTCGGCACTCAGTGCAAGACTTGACGGGTCTGGGACGCTTAATGCTGCGGGTGTTGTTCGAGTTGGTCGTGCTGTTGGTATTCTGGTTCATAGCCGACTGCAAAGGGCCGGCAGCGGAATTAGCGCTGTTCAAGCCCATTTGCGGTGGCGAGAGCCCTGGAGTGGACGAAGTCTTGATATAGACATTGTGCGGTTTTTGCTGCTGTTGCTGCTGCGACTGGGACTGTTGCTGTAAAGACTGTGATTGTGCGAGAGGTGTCTGTTGCTGTTGCGCAAGAATCTGCTGTGTCTGTTGTTGTGGAGGCATGGACAATGGCGGCTGCGGGAGAACTTGGTGGTGATGATTTATATGTTGTGGCTGTTGTGGTGACGTGAGATGCAGGTGCTTTGTCTGGTGCTGCTGGTGCTGGTGCTGCTGTATCTGAGGCAACTGCGAGCGGTGCATAGCGTGTTGTTGTATATGAGGCTGCGGCACGGCGCCTGGTGGAACCATGACAGGCCGAAGCTGTGGGGGCTCCAGATCGGCTTGGCCTGGAACTCCGGCCATTGTAGGAGCACGAATGGCAGGGCTGTGGGCTTACGTGTGCGAGGAGATACTGAGCGATATGTTTGGCGCGATCAGCAGCGAAGACGATGACGGGCGAGAGCAACAACAGGGAGAAAATGAATGGGCGGAGCGGCGCGACTTTGTCGATCGAATGGCAGAGCTGGTGGTTTGTCGGGTATCGTCGCTTTGTCGGAGGGTTATTAGATGTACATATACATATAACTGTATATTTGGCCGATATTGGAGTCAAGGCTGTAACTTGGGATATGTATTGTCGATTATTAGTACCCAGAGCGATAGGCAAGTAAATATCCAAGAACGTGTGCCTAAGATCAGTACAACGTCAAATAGTGGATTAAAAAAATTAGAAAAAAAATGATAAATATAGATAATCAAGCAATTGGTAAGAGTCCAATGTGTGCCAAAGCCAAAGCTCCTCCGCCTGTCTGCTTCAACAGGAACGGAACACAGGCTTGTTACTATTAGTCAAACAACGAGACAGCCCTGTCTAGAACATTTGCCTATCGCCTTTCTTTGTTTGTCGTTTGTTTTATGCTTGAAGATCAACTCCACAAGCAAAGGAGTCAAGCTTCAATCCGGGGAGAGAGAGCCGATCAGATTGGACCGGTTGACGGCAGGTCGGCACTTCTAAAGAGTTTCTATGTCTATATCTATACCATGTATAGCAAGACTTCGGTCGTCTATGGTCGCCGGGTGCGATCGAGCAGCAGAAAAGGGAAAATGATGGAGAGAAGGACGAAAAGGAAGAGCCTCAGGCGTTCTCGGCCGATTGGGTGAGAGAGGGAGGAGATATTGATAAATTGAATTGACCGAGAATGATCCAGGTTTAAGCTCCAGGGCAAAGCCAAAGCCAAAAAAAAAAAAATTAGAATGAAATTCGGATCAATCAGGTCACGTCTTCTGAAAGACGGCTTGTGGGGAGAGTGCGAGAAGCAAGACAAAGTCAAGACAGATGGGTTAAGAGTAAAAGGGAAAAAAAGGCGAGCAATCGACGAGCCAAGCGAGTTGGTGGATGCGGTACTAGTAGACAGTATAGTAGTAGTATAGCTAGTAGTAGTAATAATGATAATAACAGCGGTAGATGGACGGCAAAGCGAGCATGGGCTTCAGCGAGTTGGAAGGCGTGAGTGACTTCGGTGTCAAAGCCGGTGAGTCGATTGATGGGCAAGATAGCGAGATGGACAGAGTTGGAGCAATAAAGCAATTCCAGACCAAGAAGCAAAAGACGAGAAGGTCAGCTGTGGATTTTATTCCCTCTTATGCCTATCCAACTGGCTAGTTCCTTGCTATCGTAGCTTTTGCGGTGGAAGCAGAGCTAGAACTAGGACTAGAACTAGAGCAATTTGTGAGATATGTACATACATATACATAGATTGGCCAGACTAAGACATTCACCTCCTCATCCTTCATGTGCTCGGTCTTGCAAGCTGCGCTTGTTTCCTTTGTATTTGCTTTGATGTGGTGAAGCCCAACGCAGTTCTCGATGAATATTGGTGTGTTCCTTTTTTTTGACGCTGTTTATTGCTGCTGGCCCAACAAAGAAGCAAAAAAGTAAGAAATAAAGATAATCCAGGAACACGTAGAAACAAGTGAAAAAAGATGCAGCTTTTGAAAATACATGTAGAGAAAAGAACAAGGTCGAGATGGAAAATGAGAGAACAAAAGACAGCGCTAATAAAGGTCCAAGAGCAGGAAAATAAAGTAGTAAAAGATACTGAATAAGTACCTAAAAGAGAGCTTTTTATAAGAAAAAATACAAAAAAAAAGAATAACTAGACGATCAGGAAAAACATTGTTCTTTTCTCCCAACATCAACTGTCGATCAATCGATGTCTTTTGTATTCTCTTTTTCTAACATAGGAAAAAAAAAAAAAAAAAGAAGGCGACGAATGATGATCAGAAGAGAAAAAGAAGAAATTTTGTAAAAGAAACAATTGGATTTTTTTCTTTCTTTACTATGTATGTATCATTATACTACTTGGGTTGTAAACATGGTAACAGAGGAAGAGAATTCAAAGCAACTACCACAAAAGAGGCTCTAGCTCATAATTGATGTTCTTGCTGCTTTACCTTTGTTTGCTTATTAACGACAGCGAATAACCAACGATCAAGGCAAAAGTACATATATATCTATACACAAGTAAATATTGTATATTCCCATTCTCGTTCTATTTCTCCATTCGGCTTTGTCTCCTCCTCTCACTCCTTCTATATCTTCTCTTCTCTTTCTCTCCAACTTCGAAAAAGGTCACGACAAATCTGGAGTCGTTGTTCTAGTTGTACGTCTTCCCCCTCCCCTTCCTACCAAAGCCTAGGTAAAAGGTACGAGGCGAAAGAACAGCAAAATGCAAATAATCATTGCAACTACACCCGCAGGATAGCCCAAGGAAGAAGGGGAGAGAGGGGGTTCCTTTTGGATAGATCGATACGAAGACGGCCGCTTTCAGGCCGAAGCAAAAGACAAAAAAGAAACCATGATAAATCAAAGCTTTTTTTGAAGCTTGTTTGCTCTCTCTGTCTCTCTTGCTCAGGTTCTTGGTCCGTTCACAACGCTTCTTCCTTGGTCCGTTGCATCGCTCACTAACAAAGTCTGTTCACTCTTGAACATGCAATCACCCCGGCTCGGTTTAATCTATGCATTTGTACATGTTTTTTCTTTATTTCTTTGCTCGGCGGCTTGGCTTAACAAGTTCAAATATAGATCTGTTTTTCCTAGTTTTCGTTTTTTTTATTTTTTCACCTTGCTTCTGGGCGCTTTTTTTTCGTCTCTTGTATTTTTCCTCGTGACTCTCAACCAACCCTTGCTTTAATCTATCTGTGAGTAGTTAACTAACTCTAAAAAAATCGGTCTCACAGGGAAAATAATTATTATCAAAACCGTTCTAGAAATCATCCCACATCAAACTAAACCTTGATAGCACAATCTGTTTGTAAAGACCCTTTTTCTATCTTTTTAATCAATTGTTTTCCCTCTTTGTGCTAACCTGAAATCGTTCCGTCCCGCCCTGAATCTTCAGCTTATAAACCCTAGTTAACCCTTGCATGTTAGATCTATCAGCTGACAGCACAAATCACTCTTAAAACTAAACCACACAACTAAAAAAGTTTCCGTTTACAAAATATATGCCCAAAGTGCTAAAGAAAGACTAGGGAGTAAAAAAAGTCACAGAATCTGTCATTTTATGTGAATGTGACATCATATAGACACCTATACACTAGTTTTTTTTTGAAAAAAACATGCATTTTTCCTTTATTCTCCTTGCATACGCTTCTATCCCTATTACTGAACTAGAACGAGTCATATATTGCCTTGTTTTCTGCAGGTCTTACAATATAAAACACTTACACACGGCATCTATCACATCTCCTGCTTTGGATGCTATACATGTACATATATGTACATCCACATGTGTACAATATACACACTAATATTCTGTACATTTTCGAAATTTGAAAACACGAACTATTTTGCCCGTACAATATGCAAGTCAGCCGTGCATGTGCCCATTCCTTCTCCTCTTTTCTTCTCTTTCCTTTTTTCGCCTCTTCACTCTATATATCACCACTATTGATGCTACTTGGCTTGTTCAAAGTAGTACTAATGGCCTATATTCCAACCCCATCTAGCAGATGGTACATAGTTATTGTAGTAGTAGTGGCCTATATTCCAACCCTATCAAGTAGATGGCAGCTATAGTAGTAGTGATATACCCAATGTTTCCCTCATAGTTTTAGTTAGCCACTACAACTAGTTTTATAGTCACTCTTGTTTCCCCCAAAGCTGCAAACTAGATCAGAGATGTTCGACCGACTCGAAAAGCTTAGTTTATACATGTACATCGAAGCTTTGTTTTCTTCCATACCCCTCTCGTTCTCTTGAGTATATGATTTTCTCAATGAAAAAAAAAAAAGTTTTTGCTCTTTCTCGCAGTGTCACACACATGGTGTCTCTTTTCTTTAGGGCTGACTAGTCTTGTCGATATAGCCCTATATATATCATGCTTTGTATTCAACACCAACGATCTATGTATCTTAGATATCCCAGGCATAATCATCATAGCTTTCCTCGTAGTCATCGCCTTCATCGAAATCTTCAACAGTTGCTTGGAAAATATTTTCTTCAGCCGTATCAAAGTCGTCCTCATCCAGTCCCATGAACGCATTCAACTCATCGCCATCTTCATAATACTCTTCATAATCACCAGAATCATACTCTGAATCGAGATCTCTAGGATCCTCATCATCGATATCTGGTCTATGGAGATCCCCTAGCACTAACCGCCGTGCCGTCTCTTCATACGTCAAATCTCGGTCTGACTCTTCCACTCTGACTCCGAGAACTCTCGCCAGCCCGGCTAAGCCCGTTATACTGTTGGGACCGGTACCATAGATCTCCCGGAGTATATCGTTCATACCACCGAGATGCATTAGCTCATTGCGCCGTGTCATTTCCTCGTCGTCAGAATCGTTCCATGGCCACGCGTCAGTGTCGTCTGAGAACTTGTTCTCGTCAAGTGCGGGTGGCATTGGATCGAAGTCGTAGTTGGGCTCCTTGGAGAGTGATCCTTGGGGTAGTAGTCCCATCAAAAATGTGTTGTTCTCTAAGTATACAAACCGTATTGTGCGCAAATCGGCTTTCACGGCCGATTTTATCTGATTGCCTGAACTGCTTGCTTGTAATGCTGTTTCACGCAGGAAAGTCTTTGTCTCGGGAGAGTTCCACAGATCTTTGGCATATGTCGTGTATATGGCCGTGAATAGTTCGTTTAGACCCATACTTGGTTCTTTGCCCCAGACTGAAGGTACTGCGTCTAGGTCTAGTACTTGGAATAGACGGCAGTACAACCACGGCATGGACTCAATGTTGGCTATGAGCATCTTACGGGCTTCGTCTGTTTTCTTGCGTTGCAAGAGTCCAAGGACTAGCGAGTGGCGATAGTAGTCATGTTCAGCCGCATACCGTACTCGATCGTTCATGTGAATCCAGTCTAGGAACTTTTCTAGCCATTCCGACTGGTGTGTACGGATAGCAAGCATGTGCATGATGTGATGTATGCCGTAGAAATCATTCTCGGGGTCCATAGCTACTAGTAGCTTTGCCCATTCAAAAGCTGTCCGATACGCACCCTTTTGAACTAGTAACTTGATATTGCGATAGCCAGAAAGAATGAACCAGCGATTTTCGGGCCGTGAGAAATCAAGACGCGCAGATCCGTTCTCAATGTCTCGCTTGAAAGACGATAGCGCTACACGACCAAATGTGAACAGTGCGCGCTGGGTTAAATCCGCGGCAAGCGAGTTGTTCTTTTCGTGGTCCTTAGCGATAAGGTAACACTGAAGAAGAAACATTATGTGATATGCTATAGCCACGCAACGATGGGGTTAGTAAGAAGGGTTTCTTAAGTTCAGATAAGAGGGGACAAAGATATTATAAGCAACACTTACGGTATTTCTGTAAGGCCCCAATCATGGACTGCATGTCTCCTGTGGTAGACATTTCGTAGAACAACCGCTTGATCTGCGAAAACGCAGCATCGCCCATGAACCGATACTCAGTCCAGAACCCGTTTTCGTCCTCCTTCTCTTTCAGCATCGACAGGCCAGCCGACCCAGCCTTTGGCCATGTCTCTTTGCCGTCGATAAAGAGATTGCGCCTTAGCGTGACATCGGGTAGCTTTTCGTAGGGCTTACCACGCAGGACGTGTTCTAGCGTAATAGCATCGCCGGGCCGTGGCTGTAGGAAGGCTTGGTTGTCCTGATCTGCAGCGTTGATGACGTCGCGGCCAAACACGGAGATCATCTCATTGCGTTCTTTAAGGTGTTTTGGATTGATCTCGAAGAGTCCCTTGGGAATTGGATTGATAGCCGCATGCCAGTCGGCTGTCGCTTTGGCTTTTGATGTTGCGGCTGAAAGGTCGAGTTCACGTAGTGCCCGGTCAATCTCATCTTCGCTTTCCGCCGAGCCGACCTTTTGCTTCGTTTCTGTTGCCGCGCCACTTTCGACAGCCGTGTCTAGGACCTTCTTCTTGCCCTTCTTCTTTTTCTTTCCCTTGTTCTTCTTCTTCTTTGCTGGCGTCTCTGCCGCGTTTACATCCGGGGTATCAGCGGCTGGGGACGGTTCTCCCTGGTCCGGGATCTCATCGTCATCATTTTCAGATTTGTTGTCGCTGTCATTCTCGTCGCCCAGCGCAGCGAATAGGCTTTGACGTGGTTGTGGCACTGGAAGCTCGTCTTCTGGTTCGCTTGCTTCTATAGCGCTACGTTCAGTTTCAAGTTTTGCTCGTGCTTCTTGTTCTTGCTTCTCGCGCAATCTGCGCATCTGACGAGACGACATATTTGCTTAATTTTCGAGTATTCTTAAAAATAGAGATTGGTGTGGCGCAAAACTGTTAACGGCGTTTAGAATGAATATGTTGAATGGGGTGAAAACGATTGAACATAGATAGAAAATGAAAAGGGAAGATAATTTGGTATTTAAAAAAGTAATTGTCACAAGGCTGAAAGATGGAGTAAGATAGAAGAATAGGCTTCGATAAAAACGGTAAGTTGCCGTATTTTTTTGTGTTTAGTTCTTTCCATGAATTCAACTGTTTTGAATCATTTCGAGTAACTGCTGAGGGTACTTTGTTTTGGCGGGGTACTGAGAACAATCCTGGTTGGCCGGCCGGTCAGAGTCTCCACAAGTCACAGAAACACTAGAGATAGCCCTGAGTTTACAACTATAGCACCTACAACACTCACCTATCAGCCGCTCTATAACTTTTGACCATGCTGTAATATTGCTTGATAATATTGCCTATTGTCTAGTTGCATGTCGACTGCCACAGACTGTAGATGTAGAGTAGTAGAAATACTAAGTAATGTAAAAGGGTTTATTCTAGTTAACATCAAGAAGTAGTAAAGAGTAGAATAAATAGGTGCGTGGAACATTGATCGACAACTTGCAAAACTTCAAGAGTTGGGTGTCAGTCATGGGGATATCAGAATATAGAATCTACTCTATAATGAAGAATGCGATGACTTGATGGTTAGTGATTTTGAGAGGGTTAGCTATATTAGGCCCTCAACAGCCACCAAGAGAAAGGGTAATTTCGGCTCTGTTGCTCACCCCAAGACGGTAGATCTAGGAAGGCCGCCTCAATCATAACCATTGGCATCAGCTCTTTCGTCAATCAAAAGCCAGGCAACAAAAAAGGGATTCTGAGAAAACTAATGCAAGAGCAGTATGGCCATTAGAATCTTTATGATTAATATCAGCTCCTTTGCTAATCAAGAGCTTGGCCAATGTGGCTTCCATAGCAAGCTAATATAGGAGCAGTATCACCGAGAGAATTCTCACGATTAATACTAGCGCCTTTCACAACGTCGAGATGTCCTCTGATACAAGCTAACATAGGAGCAGTACTAGCATAGCCATTCTAATGATTGATTGACAAGGGCTTCTTTTTCAATCAATGGCTTCGCAATATTAAGATGACTCCCAGAGCAAGCTGATTCCAAAGCAGTATGACCATCAGAGGTCCCATAGTTGATATCAGCTCCTTCCTCAGGGAGGAGTTTCGTGATGTCAAGATGGCCTCCAAAGCAAACTGACATAAGGGCAGTATCACCGCTAGAGCCCCAATAAGCTATCCTTGCTCCATTTTCAATCAAGAGCTTTACAATCTCAAGATGACCTTGAGAGCAGACTGACACCTGCGGATTGTAATCTTTGCGTGTCGGTCTCGGAATTTCCCATTCTTGTAGACAAAAGTCACAAGTCGGAGTATCGGATTGATCATGAATTCAACTAACTACGACTACAAGCTTTACTACCTTACTTATCATGTTATAGGATACATACAGCACAGGATCTGAGATTGATAGTAGAGACTAGTAACTAGTGTTTGAATGTACAAATATGATTGATGAATAGATTATGATGATAATTCTGCTCCTCTTGCTTCTCAAAAGGTAGCATTGTGAACAAAAAAAAACTTGAAATTATTGTACTTAACGTATGTCAGTAGAAAACAATGGTGATGGTACAAAACTACACATACACGCAGACCAGCTCAACCAACCGGTTGGTGTCTTGAGTGCCAATAGACCCTATATCAAGGCTCAAGACTACTAGCCTATGGAATATAAAAAAACCAGTATCTTGCCTACTTTCTTCTTTCTTTAGCCAGTGCCGTTGTTTACGATCGTGGAACAACCGTGCCATCTGGTAATATCTCAAAATCGCCCATTTCATCCTCATCGAATTCATCACCAAGGTCATCCACTGCGGGTATTTCTACCACATCAGCCCCCTCGACACTCTCGGGGACGATGGTGTCGTTTCCTGCATCATCTATTTCGATGACACCACCACCAACAGCGCCCCAAACATCGCGGCGAACACGCTCCTCGGCAGCCTTTCGTGCACGCTCGACCTCTTCGAAACCGCCAGACTTCTTTAGTCCACCCGAGTCGACAAAGCTAGTTAGTTCCTTCTGTAGTGCGTTGGTCATGCGCGTAGACAGCTCCTTTTGCCGGATCTTTTGCGCACGCTCAATAGCTTCCAGTCGGTCTTCGTGGTTGGGCTGCAACGCACGAACCTCGCCGAGAACGCCGTCCTTGGCTGCGTTCTGGTCTAGGCTGTTGCCGAGATTGTTCAGACCCTTTGAGAAGCTTCTAGCCTGGCCAGCACTGGCTCCCGTACCGTTATCCTTCATCTGCTCCTTGGTGGCTTGTTCGACTAATGTAAAGGTCTCTGAAGCCTTCTGCAGATCGTCCTTGAGATCGACAAGTAGATCCTCCATGAGTCGCAACTCGTCACGACCCTGGCACACGTCTTCTAGCTCCTTCTCCCAGATTTTAGTCCAGATTGGCCGCTCGCGCTTGATATATTCATCCATCTGGCTCAGCTCCTTGGTGAGCAGACCAATGTCCTTGGTAACGGTCTCGAGCTGTCTAGGCAGAGGCCGCACGCCACGATGCACGACATCTTTCCGGAGATCTTCCACCAGATCCTGTAGATCGTCAACTTTGTTGACTAGATGATCGGAGTCGGAGTTGAGCTTCTTGCGGCCGTTGGTGACGTATGAGTAGCCACCATCGCCTTCGATATCGGGTATTATGGCCCGCACGGCAGCCGACTTGATATTAGAAGCTTTGGTGCGTACAACGGCCATGGAAGCTTCAATAGATGACTGGAAGGTTGAGTAGGTTTGACGGAGAACGGCCAGATCTCTCCGTAGGATTTTGATCTCACTGATATCTGCAGTGCTCAACTTAGGGCCCGATGATACTCCCGCTCCTCTAGGGGGGCTAACTGGCGGGCCTTGCTGTATAATGGTTTGTGAGGGAGGCGCCGATGCTAGACGCGAAACTTCCTTGGACGTCTCTTGTTGTCGTTCGGAGACACGAATCAAGTTGGCTCCTTGGCTCTCAACGTTTTCTCTGACTTGTTCAACAAGCTTTCTGAGACCACCGAGACCCTCGTCAATGTGACGCTTGATTTCGTCTAGAGGCTCAATGTTGAGCACAAGCACAGTCCGGTCGTTGATATCAGACAAATCCTCGAGTTCATGTCTGATTCCCGATACGGGATCTTGGATGTAGATCTCGGGCAGGTCGACACCGTTGTGTTGGGTATTCCATGAGAACTTTTCGATAAAGGCAAGCTGTAAACGCCCAATCGTAAGTTCTTTACGGCCCTCTGGTAGCACAATCTTCTTGATTTTGCTCTTGTATTGTAAAAATAGTGTCAAATCTTTGGGTGTTTGGGGTTCCGAGGGAGCTTGCGACCGTCGACTAGGTTCGGGTGTTCGTGGCTTATGCGCTACACCATTAGATATTGGCGGACTACGAGGCTCCTCCCGCTCTCGTACAGGAGTCATCTCCTTTACGGGTCTCGTTCTCGGATATGGAGATGACTCTTCATGTTGTTGGGGAGTCTCTGCAATAGGCTCTGGTTCTTCTAGGAGCCTCTCTGGCACCCGCGCTGGCGAGTTCTCAAAGGCAGAGCGTGCAAGATTCGAGGCTGTGCGCGAGTGGCGGCCGTTCATAGATTCCCGACGTTGACTAACCGCGAGCATGGCCTCCTGTTTGTCCTTATCACGACGGGTAGGCAGGTTCGCAGCGCCCTGAGGAAGCATAGGCACAGCCTGGGAGTTTAGGACTTTCGAGATCTGGTACTGCGAGTAACGGCGGGATGCTCGTCTTTCTAGATTTCCCTCCTTTTGTAGCTTAGCCAGAGCATCGGCAGGCGTCTGGGTTTCCTGAGGCGGTGGAGGAGGCGGCGGCGGGAACGAGTCGAGGCCAAAGTCTCCGCTGGGGGCCGAACCATCGGGGTAGGGCGGGATTGGCGGTGCATTGACAGTAGAGTTGCTGACGCCATTTGGTGAAGCAGTATCGGAGCTAACAGAGCCGCGGGGTTGGTCTCGTGCCGAGTTATAGCGGCGAGAACTAGCCTGCGAATCGCCGCGTCGAACATCGTAGCCGTTTTCTAACCCGTCCTCGATCATGCTAGTGAGGCCGCTTCCAACACTTGCGACAGTGCTCATGCTGGTGGTGCGGTCAGCAGCAGATGATGTGCTGCCACCCCCGGATCCAGCACTATCGCGGTCGCTGCGTTGGCGCTGACGGAGACGTTGTTGTTTGCGCTTTAAACCCTGGAGCAGATTGATGATGATATCGCGGATTCGGGGCAGATACCGGTCAAGACTTTCGGAGCTGGCTTCCTGGCTAAGGGTGGCCTCGAGTATGTTTCGAAGTTCTTCAGGGACATTGCCGAGATCACTCGTATCTACACCGATGGCGTTGAAGGCACGGCATGCCATGTTGAACTCGTAGCCGAGACGTACATAGACATCGGAGACCTGGCTGTCGGTAGCCTGGTTGCGGGACCATTTTGTCAGGGTTTCGAGTAGCTGTTTGGTGGCCACTAGCAGGTGGGTGACACTTTTCTCGATTTGTGATAAGGATGATGATGTTCCGCTAGATGTCTGTAAAAAGGAGCAAACTCACATGAAAGTGTTAGTTTCTATCTGTTGAAAGTAGGCAGATGGAGGGGGATACTGAAATCGTGGGCAGGAATGTATTTGGCGAGAGATGTGCAGGCGTGTTTAGCCCCAGACAGGTGGTAAGCCAGTAACACGTGGGCAAGCAAGCAAGCGAGTGAACAAACAAGCAAACTGGTAGCCGATAGAGCGTATGGCGGGGGTGATGGAGAGGGGAGGGGAGGATAGTAGAGTAGGTTTTATGACGAAGAAGGGAGACTTACGCTAGGACGGCCGTTGCTAGTGCCGCCGGAGCCGCCTTGTGACCGTGACCGCGAAGACCCGGATGGTCTTCCGCTAGCTAAACTTCCACCGGGCGATTGTGAACGGCCTGGAACAGGCATAGTAGGCGGAGGGCCAACATCGTTTGCGCCAGGCGATCGGCGCGATCTTGAGGACGACATGGTAGTATCGGTAGTAATGGCAGGTGTAAGATATACAGGTAGGCAGCTAGGCAAGCGGTCGCCGCTGGAGATTGTGAATAGAGGTTTGTTATCAGATGGGATGATATCGATTGGAGAGAGCCCGAAGTTGCTACTGGACTATTTGTAGATTCTTTGCTACAAGTTGGAGCAGCGGACAGCGCAGGATCAGATAGGTAGGAAAAAAATAGGGTCTAAGGAAGCAGATGGACGTCTGAAGGCTTTGTAACAGCCGTAAACAGAGATGGCGCCTATTTGTGTATTTGTGTATTTGTGTATTTGTGAAATTGGTGAGTCGAGGCCTGTTGTTGAGGCAAAGCGCAGCGGGGGATTTCGAATATTGCAAGGCCAGAGGGACAAAAATATGCTAGTGAACAGGAGAAGCCGCAGAAATGGTATCAGATAAGATGCTATCAAAATGAGATGGGGAACGACGAGCCGGAAAAATAGAAAGATAGTCGAAGAAAAGGGAAAATATAGAGAGCCAAAGGAATGGAATGTTCAAAGAGGGGAAGGACAAAAAAAATGTGTCGTCAATGTGAGAATCACCAGCAAATTTAGGCTCTATTCTCTTTCTTCTTTCTTTTGCTTTTGGCTTTGGAGGAAAGCGCGAGCGCACAAGCGAGACGAGGCCTGGTCAACTGAAGCCGGCGATTGGCTAGTGGATGGTAGATGGCAAACCCTAACTGCACCCAATAAATGTAACCCGGATGTAGCGTTCGCTAGCTGCAGCCATGTGATATTTTTCTAATAATTCTCAACGGGAACAAGATACATGTAGAGTAGGCGGAGACTTGGGACGAAGACAGAAGGCGTCGCAAGATAGAATGATGGAGCAGTGGAATGATTGAAGTACTCAGGAATGAGGCAGGCCAAAAACAGAAAGTCAGAATCACACAAGCAGATCTAATTGTAGTGACACAATCCATTTTGTTCCGTATCCAGGTTCAGCTATAGTTAGACACTGCCTAACTGTTTACATATATTTGTTTGTTCACTGGGGTTGGTTGTTGGTTACGCCACGCACAGCGCACGCACTCACTATAACGGCCCGCTAAAGCCCCCCCCAGAAAGTCCGCCAGCACAGGCCCTAAACAGGTTCTCCAGGCCCTGTAAAAAAAAAACTCATGAAAATATGTATTAAAGAAGGCCACAGCGGCAAGTGATCGACACCCAACCACTGTTTATATTTTGATGCCAGGCTAATAAGTCATTTGTCCTTTCAGGTAATATTCCTCTTACTTTCTTCAAGTTGTTGTTCTCAGATGTCTCTCTATTGCTTTCTCCCTGGTAGTCAGTCTACCGGATGCAGTCAGATCCAAGTGCCCTGATTTGGAGCCTCGGAATCTTTCAGCTGCTCCCTTATAAAGGAATACAGCTGTTGGTCAAGTGTCTAGAGTACCATACAACCACAGATTTATAACTTTATATACTGACATGTAATACAACGTATCATATATACTCTTTGGCACCTAGAAAGAGACCCAAGCTTTTCTCGTGCTAACAACTTTCCCTACACTTTTCTCCTAATCTGCCAAAATAAAATCTACTTACTGTAGGCCCCAGAACTCCAGCCGCCCAAGAAGTAAAACCCTGGCCTGTCCAGCCGTGCACGCTATAACAGGCGGCTGGGCTATTAATATTCGTTGCCCGTTTCTTTATTGTCACTTTGTTCTAGTATGGCAAACAACTTCGATCTAGTGAATGAAATATCTCGTATTTGTACCGACATCTACTTACACATAGCTATATACAACTAAGAATATATCCATTCTCGGTATAGTCGTATTGTTCTGCATGTCTTAATACGGGATGTGTCTTACATATAAAAGAACTTAGTTCAGTTGACTGGAAATTTAGTTTTGAATTGTTGTAGTCTTTGGAATCCCGTATACAGATACACATATACAGCAATAGCTTCTGGCTTATGTTTTTCCTACAGTCAACTGCTAATAGTAACTTAACAGTGTTCACATGCAAGTCACAGGTTCCAATTCTATGACGCTGTTTCTGTGTCACGCCCTCCCTCTTTCTCCAAAATGAGATTCGAGAATCCCTAAGACTGTCTCCAGGAACCAAGTTTTGCTGCAGCTGCCTTTTATTTCTACAACAATTCGCTTCCCTAGCTTAGATCCGGTGGCATCTTTTTCTTCTTACTTTTTTCCCTTGGCAGGAAGTTCTCATACTCTGGGTTGTCTAGCGATCTGAAAACAGAAATTCGTTAACAACCCCAAGGTCTAGGCTTATTCTTACGATCTTCAAGTCAAAGAAGAAGTACAACACAAGTTTTCCACATAACTTTTTTTTCGTATTTTTGATACTAGGGGCAAGCAATGACTCTGGGCTAACTTTAGGATAGCAGTTGTTAGAGAGAAGAAGAGACAAATTGTGAGATTTTCTATATTTGACATTAAAGGTATCGCGTGCCAATGTTCTAGTTGTAAGTTAACCCTAAGATTCAATTAATATCAAACGAAGATGTTCACGTAAATAGAAAACCAGAAAAACTATTGATTTGATTTTCTTATAGTACCGCGTTTATGTGTTTCAGGCTCATCGTACCATGCTAAAAAAAAAAAAGAAAAGAAAAAAAAAAGAAAAAAAAAAGACCAGGAGAGAAGAACAAGAGAATGAAGAGCGGGAGAAAAAGACTCCTTAATTATTGACTTTCCCCAGGCCTTAACATTCTTATCTGGCTCTGCACTTAAACGAAATACCTAAGAGCTTTGCCTCTATAAGTTAGTCTGGCCGCCTATTCTTGTTCTCGTCTCCTTCTCTCCTTCGATGTGACATCATTAATTGTTGAATAGCCGTTGTTTCAACCACACCTGAAGCTTTGGCATTTCTGTTCCGATTACAGCAACTCTACCCCGATTTCAGCAGCTTTCAGCACATCATTGGGGGTAGTCATCGTGCTGCATTGTTTGCTGTTTTACATAGTTGTTGATACGTCGAAACGAACGATCGTCTCGTCGATTACTTGTTCTGTTTTGGAGAGAGAAAAAAAAAGCGAGAAACAATAGACAGTGTTCACGCTAAGACGAGGAACAGTTGTCCTATCTTTCTTTTATCTTTTATTTGTTTCCTTCTTCCTTACACAATCATAATGCCTCGGTAAAGAAAAGCATATAGCGTTTTCTTACTTTACTTTTATTTTTACTTTATTTCTACCATCATCATTATCTAGCCCTTCATTTCCGTCCTTCCGCATATCTTCATCTCCTTTTCACTATAGAATGGCCTTGGGCGACGACGATGCCCAGCAGGCGCTAATCAGCCGAGCTGACGAGGGCCACGATTACGAACGCGGCCCATATCGGCGCCACACCGATTCTGACGATCTTGACCATGGCGGAATTGCCAAGACGGAGCCTTTGCCGGGTCTATTTGTATGGCTTTTGACAGCGGCAGCGGGAGTCAGCGGCCTTCTTTTCGGTTGTAAGTCTTCAACCCTCCTTCCCCCTAGGTTCCCAATCTCCGGACTACCCGCATACGCACCAAACCCTAACCACGTGACTAACCCGATATCATATAGACGACACGGGTATCATCTCAGCAACGTTGGTCTCGGTTAACTACGACCTATCAGGCCGATCGCTGACATCGCTGGACAAGTCTTTAATAACGTCGTCTACGGCGTTGTTTGCGCTAATCGTATCGCCGTTTTCATCTGTCATAGCCGATCGCCTCGGCCGGCGCCGCGTGATTCTAGTGGCCGATGTGTTGTTCATAGCTGGCGCGCTGGTCCAGAGCATGGCCAACACTGTGGCCACCATGGTAGGTGGACGCTGCATTGTTGGCGCAGCAGTGGGCGCGGCTTCATTCGTCGTGCCACTGTACATTTCCGAGATCGCACCGACGAAGCATCGTGGTCGGTTAGTGACAGCAAACGTGCTGTTCATCACGCTGGGCCAGGTCATTGCATACATAGTCGGCTGGGCCTATACCGAGTACGGAGACGCGGCGACGGCATGGCGCTGGATGGTCGGCCTGGGTGCTGTACCTGCTGCGCTACAGTCGACTGTAATTATGTTGATGCCTGAGACGCCGCGTTGGTTGATACGTTCTGGCCAGGTGGCGGCAGCTAAGCGTGTTGTTCTGCGCGCTAACGCGTGTGAGCTTCCCCAGGCTGATGCCATCGTTCGTGCTATCGAGATTGAGGTGCGCAACGAGCAGGAAGCTGCTGTCGGACTAGCTGCGCGCCGTGCTCGGGCACCAGATCAGCTTCGTTGGTTGTCAGATTCGTGGTACGAATTATTCACTGTGCCCAAGAACCGGCATGCGCTGGCAATTGCATGCTTGTTGCAGGGTTTGCAGCAACTCAGTGGCTTTGTAAGATCTATTTCATCACCTTCTCCCTGTGAACTGACTATGTGTAACTAACATGTGCTCTAGAACTCGCTCATGTATTTCTCGGCTACTATCTTTACCATGGTCGGCTTTACGGTTCCGACTCTAACATCGCTAACTGTAGCTGTGACTAACATGGCATTCACCGCCGTAGCACTCATGACCATCGACCGCATCGGCCGGCGGCGTATCCTGCTGTGGTCGATACCGTTGATGATTCTGGGGCTTTTGCTCTCTGCCTATGGCTTCTCCCGGATCTCTATCATGCACAGCTCCTCGAGTAATGGCACTAGCACGCCTGCTCTGCTGATCCTCATCAGCTTCATGGTCTACGTTGCTGGCTACGCTATCGGCATTGGCAATGTTCCATGGATGCAGAGCGAGCTTTTTGCGCTCTCGGTGCGTTCGCTGGGTAGCGGTGTTGCCACAGCTACTAACTGGGGTGCTAACTTTGTCATCGGCCTGACCTTCCTGCCTATGATGGACGTATTGACGCCGTCGTGGACTTTTGTACTTTATGCCGCGATATGCTCCATTGGCCTCGCTATGATCTGGCGCATCTATCCCGAGACTGCTGGTCTCAGTCTAGAACAGGCAACTTCGCTGCTGGACAACGGATGGGGCGTAAATTCACGTCATGTTGGAGTCAGTGGACGTCGTGAGAGTGATGGTGAAGATGATAGTTAGTTGTATACCCTAGGGTTGCTATTAGGGTTGTATTTCCTTTTGTTTGGCGTTGAGGTTTGGTATATTTTACCTTATGACATATGTATATAGTAGCGTTTTCTTGGACACAAGTGTAAATATAATGAATACATATAGTTGTATATGTTTCCATCATAGAAACTACAGCGTATAGAAACTATAGGGGCGGAGTCCGCCGGTTGTATGGTCTGAGCTTGACTTGAAGTAAAATCTACCTGCGTACTTCTTAGGAAGAGGGCTTAGATTTTCCCTTTTTCAGTGGCCTACCGTTGCTGTTTGCCGAGCCTCAAGCGTGTTGCCGGAAAAAAATGTGTCAAGGTAGATCATTTTTGGGGTTTGCTGACCACCAAGAAGAACAAAACAAAATTATAGTAGAAGTAAAAGTAAACACGAGAGAGAGTTTGTGCGTTGATATACATATGTATGTATGTATCATGGGATAGTAAGGGATCTGTGCTCGTGGCCTGAACCTAGGCCTTGACCTGATCCTAGACCCTGCTTTTATTGATTGGCCATGTCTAGCTGTCTAGTTTCACAAGATCGGATTTTAGAGAAGGATTTTACTGTTTAGCGGGATGGATTTCGGTTCAAGTTCATGGTAAAGTCCTTAATTGTCTTATCCTGTTTTCTTCACGTCGACAATGAAGACCGAATTTCTGGTACGTAAGAGCTGCTTACATATATGTAGCTTCTGACTGATGAAATTCTTGTATTTTGCTGTTTGTAATGTGATGTTTTTCATCTTGTCTTTTTAGCATCCCTTATGAATTCATTATATCAGGCTCGTATTTGAGGCATAGTGACGGACACGTACTACAAGTTTTATATAACTGTTGATATAGAATATATAATAATGTACATGTATAGTTAGCTCGATTAGGAAATCAGTATAGAGTCTAGCACGGAAAAAAGACCGACCCATGAAGGCTTAAAAAGTAAGTAGCATCTTCATGTTCGTATCTGTATGTATGTTCTTGGCAGAGAGGTAACCCAAGCAAGAATAAAATGAGGCTCTGTACCTTGATTAACAAGTATACAAACGACAACGAGGTTGAGTTGAGCTCAAGTTTGTTGGTAATATCAAGAACGGCAAATCTAGAAACGGTAGGGAAAGGGTGAGACTTTGCTGGTTCTGACGTCATTAGCTTGTAGATTTTTTTTCAGGAAAAAGAAACAGAAAAGTGACTAAGAAGCAGTTGTGATATGATGGCTTTCTTGAAAAGTATAAAAAAAATGGAACACAATTTTTTTTACTTTTTATTTTATTTGCTAAGTTATTATTTTACTGTGTTTTTTTTAAGCCGAGCCGCGAGGTGGAATCGAGGAAGGCCTCGAAATAAAATTCTTGTTTCTTCTACATTAATCTAGAAAGAATGTTTGAAAATTTCTCCTTTCTTCTCTTGAAGTTTTAAGGAAAGAGCTCGGATGGAACCCTAAATCCGTGGAAACCTGTAGAACATGACCTTCTATTTTTGCTGCTCGGCCTCTTCGCCCCCCGTTGACGAGTAACTGCAACTTCGTGATGATGCTTTACATACTTTTTTTTTAATTAGTAACTCAACTAGCGCTAGACTAGGAAAGGACGGGTGGTGGCTGGTCAGGTTGTTGGTCGGGTTAGCTGGGAGAAAAAAAGCGGAACCGAGTCGGCTACGGTTCAAGGCAGTTGCTTAGATATGAAAATTCGAACTAGAGCTGGAGCGGCCAGTTCCGGTCCAAAAATGAAAAGAGAAAGATGACGCAAAGTGCGATGATCTCTCTCGAGAGAAGAAAAGAATAAAAGAGAGAAATAAACAGTTATTGTGCCATGTAGATACTCGCGTAGATAGCGCTTAGCTTCATGGGTTAAACAAGTAACCAAAGGGGCGTGGCAAGTAGAAGGCGGAAAGCCTAGGAAGGATTTTCGGGATGCTGGACGCTTCATTCCAATCCTAAAGCATCATCTGCTTAAAGCATCTGCTCAAAGCATCTTCTGGTGGAACTATGAGCAGAACTAATAGAGCTAATATTACAATAAACAAAATTGCTATGGCCGTTTTAAATTTGAGTACGAGTTGGGTCGTATTTGGTAGTTGTTAATTGCCGTGCTAGCTAGCGGAAAGCTAGCTTGGAGCAATTACTGCGCACTCCGCATTGGATAATTAAGGATAATTATTTGGGAAAACTAGCGGATATAAACACTGGCTTTATATTAGTATATATATTGTGATGACTTCGCCCCTTGAACTGGCTGCAAGCGGGCTGATTCTTGTTTTCTTGTGGTATAGACGGTTGACTCTTAATCTCTATTCTTGAATTATCCTTAATGTCGTGGTCTTCTTTTTGATCCTCGAGTTATTCGTCTGCTTGTTTATGAGAGAAAGTCACGATACACCTACAGTATAGATTTGACGACCAGCATTGTATCATTTTGTTTCCCTTCATATTTCTTCTATATTTTTTTTAGTCATGTCCTCCCATCAGCCCGCCAGTCTTGGCCGCCGCCACTCAAATATTGTCGACGAAGAGCTGGAGCGTGCCTCAGAAGAAGCCACCGACTATGTCACCCGGCGACCATCTCTAACCCAACGCGTGCCGTCGCGCGAGATCGAGCGCATAGATAGCGTCGAGTCCAGCGACTCAGATGACGAGGGTCAGCAGCGTCTTCGCCGGCCGGGCGGTCCTCGCACAGTATCAGCGACCGGGAGCCGGCTTAGCCGCACATCGACGCATCTGATCACCCAATCGCGCTGAGCCGTATCCAGACACAGCGATCACAGCACTCTGACACGGTCGGTCGGACGCAGACAACATCGAGCCGTGTCAGCCGCCTCAATAGCCTGTTCCGGCGTACTACTGAGAAGCCGTTGCCGGAGTTTGGCGCGGGAAAGCCGTATCCGCCACAGCTTCCGAACAAGGAGGACTATGTTGTCGAGTTCGATGGGCCGGACGATCCAATGCACGCACAGAATTGGCCGCTGTCGCGCAAGTAAGTCGTACTTTTTCTGATTCTGCCATACTATCGAAGTCCTAACTAACATCCCATCCCTGTTATAGACTCATCACTTCCGCCATGCTTGGTTACACAACCTTCACTTCAGCCTTCACTTCGTCCGTATTCTCTGCCGCTACCCACGCCGTAGCCCGAGAGTTCGGCGTTTCAGCTGAAGTCGGTGTGCTTGGTACCTCTCTGTACGTCCTCGGCTTTGCCTTTGGCCCGACCTTTTGGGCGCCGCTGTCGGAGCTCAAGGGTCGTCGCCTGCCCATCGTCACGGCTATGTTTGGCTTCATGCTATTCTGCTTTGCCACGGCTACGGCCAAGGATTTACAGACCGTCATGATTTGCCGCTTCTTTTCTGGTCTCTTCGGTGCCTGTCCGCTGGCCGTTGTCGCCGCTGTCTTCTCCGACATGTTCGACAACAAGACGCGTGGCATTGCCATGACACTGTTTTCCATGACTGTCTTCACTGGCCCGTTACTGGCACCCTTCATTGGCGGCTTCATCGTCACATCTGATCTTGGCTGGCGCTGGACTCAGTATATTGCCGGCATAATGGGTGCCGCCGCCTTCGTGCTTGATCTTTTCTTCCTGCAAGAGTCGTATCCGCCTGTTATCCTGATGGACAAGGCCGCGGATCTGCGCCGTCGTACGCTCAACTGGGGCATCCACGCTAAGCAGGAGGAAATCGAGGTCGACCTCAAGGAGCTTGTCACCAAGAACTTCACACGTCCTCTGCGCCTACTCTTCTTTGAGCCCATCGTCACCTTGCTGTCCATTTACATGTCCTTCATCTACGGTCTGCTATATCTCTTCCTGACTGCCTACCCGCTCGTTTTCCAGGGTGTTCATGGCTTCACGGCTGGCTTGTCCGGCCTATGCTTCTTCGGCATGATTCTCGGACAGTTTATTGCCGGCGGTGTTGTCTTGGCCCAGCAACCGTGGTACATGCGCAAGTTGACTGCCAACAATGGCGTTCCTGTGCCCGAGTGGCGCTTGCCTAGTGTCATTGCTGGTGCCGTGTCCTTTGCCGGTGGTCTCTTCTGGTTTGGCTGGACCGGCTACCGTGCTGACATCCACTGGATCGTGCCCACGCTGTCTGGCATTCTCAGCGGGTTTGGTCTCATGTCCATCTTCCTGCAGTCGCTCAACTACCTTGTTGATGCTTACTTGATGTTTGCCGCCTCGGCCATTGCCGGCAACACCTTCATGCGGTCGTTATGCGGTGCCTGTTTCCCTCTGTTTGCTACCTATATGTTCAATGGTATGGGTATCGAGTGGGCTTCTACTCTGCTCGGCTGTGTCGCCATTGTCCTGATCCCCATCCCTATAGTCTTCTACAAGTTCGGTGCTAAGATTCGTGCTAAGAGCTCCTTTGCACCAACCCCACCACCTGCCGCTGCCACTGCCGATGCCTCCGCTGATGCTACTTCAGGTCCCGATGCTCCCGGAACTGCCGACTCGTCACTGGACGATGCGCCGAAGGTTGAAGAACACCATGCTGACTCTGCTCTGCGTGCCTGTGTGCCGAGAAACCGCTCACAACAAGGTTCTGAAAAGACTGGCGCCGTATAGAACTAGTTGGAAGGCCTAGTATTTGGCGGTAGTTGGTCCCGCCAATATTCACGCATCATCATCTTCTTCTTCACCCTCAAAAAGCTATTATCTTGCCTTCATTCATATATATAATCTTACACCTACGGAGCCATCCTTCAAATATGTAATAGACGTCAACTTTTCCATCACATTTGTCAGACAATCTTCGTGAACATATATGTCTAGTGATTTCATTGATTCATGCCCATCCTCACTGTTTTAACAATACAGTTGTATTGTCGCGTTTTACGAGCCGAGGTCATCAACATTTCTGTGATTTGAGCTTCATTGCTATATTAAGTGTTGTCCATTTTTCGCAAGTCCATTTATGAAGTTAGAAGCCCACAGGGAGTTTTGCAAAGAATTATTTTCCTACCCAAGAAATGAAAATATAGAATCATTTATACCGACATAGGAGCGAAGTATTCTTACTTGATGGATATAAAGACATTAACTAGAGAGGAACATGATAAACCACGGAGGCGTAGAATCAATGTTAAGATACTCAAATAGTAATTTACAAGAGGCTTCCTAGAATTGTATATTAGAGGATGTATAACTTTATCATAAGCTCTAAAACCAAGATACATTCCATGTGAGTAGGATGTCTACTTGATGTAGGTTAACATACTGGAACCAGGATATCTGCTTGCGGTATGTTTTCAGACATAAGAACAAGTATAACGCCTAGTATATATATATATATAGAGATATCAACCTCGAAAAGTAGCATACTTAAGGCAATGTTGGTATATAGATCATCAAGGTGAATGTCCAGAATAAACCCTATGCCTTCATTGAAAACTTGTTTTCCACCTTGACTAGCCCATCAAGCCGAATCGGAGGGAGACGCTACTTCTGGGTTTTTTCTCGAGTTCGGCATTGCAGTATGGCAAGGCTTAGAAATTGACTTATAAAACAAAGATTCTGTCATCGGTGTATCATGAATCAAATTCTGCAAGGTCTCGTCATGGCAGTCGGTACTTGGTGGAACAAAAGGTAGATTTGACTCTGCTAAAAAGGCTCTTGCTTAAACTTATTAGTAGGAGAAACTTGACGTAGTACAAACTTTTGTTTAATACCCGAACATATTCACATTGTTTCTTTATACTTGTTGATAATTATAGTCTTTTTACCTCAGTTTTCAGAATTACGACTTTAACGATTGATGAAAGGAATTGTACATAATTTGATTTAGATATACGTAAAGGCTATCCTACTTGGCCCTTGCAATCATACATCTCTAGTCTTGAACTGAGATTTTGTTTTTGAACGCCCTTTCTTGGGTTTTTGCCAAAGCTGAACAAGCTTAGACTCAACTCATAGAGCTTGCGGTGTCTCTTGAGCCCATGTTGTTCTTTCACGATTGACATGCCCTATTCATGATACAGGGGGGGGGAATAAGCAAATGGAAAAGAGAAGAAATGTAAAAAGATTTTGAACACCCAATTTGTTGTTGATGCTGTTAGTCTTGTTTTGATTTTGAAGAAACCGCTCCGGTACACAATTTTTTGATTTTTTATTTCCTTGCTGAAATTGTTTACGCCGCGACCAGGTCCTTCTTGAGGGTACCCTGGTACTGCTTCTTCTCGGCAGGGGTCTGGAAAGCACCGTGACCGAACTCCGAAGAGGTATCGATCCACTTGAGCTCGACCTTCTCCAGGGCCTTGCGCGAGGTGTGAACCCACATAGACTTGCGCAGAGTCACGACACGCTTCTTGACACCGGGGATGGAACCCTTGACCATGACGAAGTCGTTCTTGACCTCACCGTAGCGGACGAAGCCACCCAGACTATACAATGAAAAAAGGTTAGTTATTGAAACATAGAAAACAAACGGGCGGATGGGAAAAAACATACGGAGTGATTTGCTTCTTAGTGATATCGATGGCAGTCGAGGCGTTCGACTCGTCATCGCCCTTGCCGATACGGTAGATCTTGTGGTTGACCGAGGTACGGTGGTGGTATCCGTCCTGACCGGAACGGGCGACAGTCCACTGGACGTGGGCCGGGTGCCAGGCACCGATACAGGCGACCTTACGCAGACCCTTGTGGGTCTTACGGGGAAGCTTCTTGGTACCCCAACGGGAGGTAACACCGGCGTAACCGTGACCCTTGGTGACAGCGATGATGTCAATGACCTCGTTGGTCTCGAAGACGGAGGAGATGTCGAAGGTCTTCTCGAACAGACCGTGACCGAACTCAACCTTGTCGGCGATGGAGCCACCGTTGACCTGGATCTCCATCAGGTGAGCCTTCTTCTGCTTGAGGGGGGTCTTGTTGATCTGAGTGTGGGCAAGAACACGAACGACAGTGCAGTACTTCTTGATGCGCTCGAGCTCACGGGCGACAGAGGCGCCAGTGGTCTCAGAGTGCTTCTTAGCGTACTTGGTGAAGGCCTTCTTCTTAGACTTGTACCAGTTCTTGTAGAAGCGGCGCTTCAGGTCGTCGGACAGATGCTCAGCCCACACAGTGGTAAGCGAACGCAGACCGCGGGGGGTCTCGATGTAGCCAACCAGACCAACAACGACCATCTAAAAGATGTTAGCCATAGGCACAATAGCCAAGCGGGCTGCGTTGTTCGTACAGGAGGGGTATCAATGACAGAAACGGCCTCAACGACCTCCTTCTTGTGAGCCTTGGCACCGGGACGGTCCATGTCACGAACGATGGTGGTCATGCCAGCCTTGTAACCCATAGCGGCAGTCAGGTGGACGGGCTTCTTGGGGTCATCCTTGGGGAAGCTGTAGACGTGAAAAATATCTTGTCAGCAAGTTTTGCCATTGATCATACATGCCTAACTAGCAACAAGATACGTGTTTTGGATTGTAGATATCGACTTACGACTTGACCTTACCGCGGTGCAGAGCAGAGCGCTTGCGGGGAAGGTAGGCCAGCGAACCGTGACCTGGTGATAGTTAGTATTCCTTGCGTTCGGGTCATTGAAGATATCCATTAAATATGAGTATAGTATAGAACATACGCGGCGCCTCGTACTAGAAGTTGAAAATTATGTTAGCATTGTAACTTTATTTTGATGTGAAGTCATGTTTTCATTCTGCCACAAGCGATCTATTCGGATGCAAATCGAGACGACATCGAGATATTGCTGACAGAAAAAACGCAGCTTCGAAAATCAGAAGGGCTGAGAATGGCGTATCGTACCTTGCGGTGAGACATCTTGAATGGACTGAAGAACCGTTTGTGGTGTTTAACGAGAGATTTCTTACAAGAGAAAGATCAAGATCCAACTGATTCCAAGTCTCTAGAATTTTTGAGTATATTGTGCCTAGAAAAAAATATCTAACGTGGGGCCACTAACTTCGCACCATTGGCCCTAAAGGTCACGTGCAGACGCCACTAACAACTTTACCACATTTGAAAAAAAATCAAAAAAAAATCCACATGTAACTTAATGGTGGGGAATACTTCGTTTGACGGCCCACAATTTATCCGAAGTTTTAATAGCAAAGTTGCCCCACATAATCAACTAAAGTCTCAAGAAATGTTGCTGATTGTTTCGAAGAATTTTGAAGAAAATTTTATTGAAGAAAGACATGCAAAAGATAGAGCTATACGATATACCAAGCCAAAAGAGACCAATAGTGAAAAATCAGTAAAAATAAATAAAAGAAAAAAGACAAGACAGGACGCCTGTATCTCCACCTCACAGGCCCTCCTCATCAAATAATCAAAAAATAGGTATACAACAGTACTTAAGAAAATAGTAAAGAATGAAAGTATGAGTGATGGATCTCGTAATGAGATGAACACCTTTAATAAAAAGATAAAAAAAATAACGCCAGTCCTCCAGAGCGGAAGTGTGAAAGAACACTTAGTTTTAATCAGATATTTCGCAACTTCATAGCATCTTATGCAGACTCGGTCTTAGGGCCTAGGATCCCGTTGATACCAGAAGTAGCGGGTGACTTCTTGATTTCAGGGCCAGTAGTAGAGGCTGGGCCAGAGCCGTTAGTCGGAACCTTTTTATCTTCATCCTCACTATCATCGTAGTCCTCGTTAACATCAAGTTTGCGAGACGCCCGTTCAGGCTCACTAGGATGAGGAGCTGGGCGAGGAGCAGCAGAGTGTTCCATTGGGGGGCGCTCCTCAACAGGGTAGTCTCGAGGGGCAGATCCGTTCTGGGGAGTTGGCTCGTGGGGCGCAGGCGGCATCTGAGGAGTAGACTGTAGTGGCGGAAGCTGGGTAGGAGGGCCAGGATGGCTCTCAGGACCAGGACCACGAGCATTATCACCAGGGTGGTAAGGCTCATTGCCGTGACGAGGTTCCTCAGGACGACGGATCTCGTCAGGTCTCCGATCAGCAGGACTAGGGCGGTAGCTATCGCGACTAGGTGTGGATAGTCTCCGCGTGTTATCAATGTGAAGACGGGCACGAGTCTCCTCGCTAGCTTGTTTCTTGGTGACAGATTCATCATCCCAATCGCGCAGACGCTTGGAACCCTGGGTGGGGCCGTGGTCATCACCACGACGAGCAGGGCCATCAGGACCCATTGACGGAGCCTGTGATGGGTGAGGAGAGCCAATGGCAGAATGACTCGGTCCAGTACGGCCTTCGTTGTGGTACTGAGGAGGCTGGCTCGGGGGATAAGCCGACTTAGGTGAAGGGATGCTAGGGATATTGTGGTTGTCATGGATAGGACGACCCTCGGTGCGAGGGCTGGCACCAGGACGGAAGGGAGGCAGGGATTTAGGAGGGCCATTCTCGGGAGCCGAAGGCAGACCAGCGTGCGATGGGTAGTTAGGGTTCTGCACACGCTCCGGAATGTTCATGGACTGCGCAGGCGAAGGCTGGTGATGGTTAAGGGGAGGAGGGTAGTGACCAGGAGGGCCCGAAGGTTCTTGAGGACCAGGACGAGGAGAAGGGCCCCGACGGATGGCCTGAGGAGGCGGAGGAGGAGGTCCACGATGGTCTGGACGAGGCTCAGAACGCATTTCACGAGGGTCATACGGCGAGTGCTGTGGGCCAGGAGGACCCTGGGAAGGAGGGGCAACCGAAGGGGGCTGTGGCCGCATGGAATCCGGACGCATAGGGTCCGAACGCATAGGGTCTGGTCGCATGGGGTCGGGCCGCATGGGATCTGAGCGAGGACTGAGGGGCCGTCCCATTGGGGGAGCTGGACCACGGAAGTTATCAGCAGGTCTCTGGTCGTATGGGTTGGCAGGCTGCGGGGGAGGGTTGAGGTCATTGATGCTTCTACCACTCCAAGCACCACCAGGAGTGCTACCAGGAGGTGGAGGAGGTGCGTGAGATCCTTGGCCGGGTTGAGTAGAAGCCCAGGTGTTAGGAGGTCCCGGAGCTCCGCCGGTCTGATGCTGGTAGGGGTGGACATCAGCAGGCTGGGGGGCACCAGCGCCTTGAGCACCACCAGAACCACCGTTCTGCAGAAGATGCAACCGGGCCTTGATGTGGGGGTTGTCAGGATCCAACTGGGAAGCTCTGGTATAAGCATCCAAAGCATCAGCAATTTGGTTGTTGCACGACTCGTACTATGAGATATAGCATTAGTAAATTTGAAAAACAAAAATTGCACTGAGTAATGTGATCATAATGGAACTTACCAAAGTGCCAAGGTCATACCAGACTTCTGAAATGTATGGGTTAAGTCTGATTGCCCGAGAATAAGCATCCAGTGCGTCCCGGTATTGGTTGATCTGATAGTACAAAACTCCGATAGAGCACCAGAAAGTAGGGTTGCGACCATCACGGTATACGGCTTGCTGGTATGCTTCGTAGGCCTTAGGATATTTCTGCTGCGACATGTAGCAACGACCCAAAAGATACCAAGATTGGGCATCGTTGGGGTCAGCAGAAACAGACTTTTCCAAGTATTCAATGGCTCTTTCCTGGCTGGCAAAACTGTTGCTCTGCTGGTGATGAAGCCAGCCGAGTTGTTGCAAGACCTTTGCGTGGTTAGGATCACGGTCCAGGACACGAAGGTACGCTGCCTTGGCGTTTTCGTACTAAATTCAATGTTAGAGGGCGGTTCACAACGTGTTTTATCGGTCCAATTGTTACTGTATTACTTACTTCCTTTTGCTGTTCATGGACGTGGCCAATCTGGAACCAGATGTCCTCCTCTGTGAGTGGGTGAGGAGGAGCATTAACAATGTACTTGAAGCACTATTCCGAAAATTATTAGCAAATAAACCTGTGAGGAATAAGATGGAATCAACTTACTTCAAGACTCTGGTTGTATTTCGATTGTTGCTTGTAGATGATACCAAGACGGAAGTAGATTTCGTTTGCCTTTTCGAAGTCTGGCTGCATTTGCATGACCTGGGAAAAGGCCTCTTCAGCGTGTTCCAACGATCCATATCTGTCGTACAGAATACCGATGCCATACCACAGCTTAGGTTCCTTCACATTGGGAAGGTTGACCAAGGCATTTTGGTACGCGGCATACGCTTGCTGCAACTCGTCCATCATCAGATAGCAGTGGCCTGCGGCGGGGTTAGTATTCATTCTATACTAAATGCTGTATATATAGAAGAAAGAAGTTGCTTACCTAGGCTACCCCAAACCTCTCCGTTGTTGCTATCTAGCTTAAGGATAGCTTGGAGGTACTCTACAGCCTTGTGAAAGTCTTCGCGGGTGCGAAGAATCAGACTAATGGCATTCATAGCGGGAATTGAGTTACGGTTGGCGCGCAGAGCATGTTCGTAGGCTTGCATGGCCTCATCAGGGCTACCAACAAGCTCGGCAAAACTTCCTGTTGACATAGCAATTCATTAGATACTATTTCTAGCCACATAGTGAATGTTTCAACTTACCGATTTGGATCCAAACAGCCTCGGTCATGGTGCTGATCTGCTGAGAGGGGACATTTGGGAACCGGGCCGCACCGCCTTGGACGGCCTGAACAGAAGGAGGCGGCGGAGCGTGCGGTGCACCATGTTGCATCTGCATCATCGAGGGCGAATGATGAGCAGCCATTATAAGAGACTACACGCTTCAAGCGATGGGTTCTATAAGAAACAATGGGCTTGTTTGAGGAAAGACTGGGGTTAGCAACAATGAGATTGGAAATAAATTATTCAATGGTGTCGTCTTTTTCTGTAAAGTCAGGCAATCCACGCTGAGGTAAGGTGTAATATGATTGTGGTTATGAGATAGCGTGGGTGGTAGATAGCAATGGTGGTGGTGGAGACGCGACTAGGACAATCATTCAAGCGCGCGTCTCATACTGCGAGGACCGCATTCGCAAGAACGATAAGGGCAGACCAGATGGATCGGTAGGCAAACGAGCGAGGTCGCGATGGACTGTGTTGCTCTAGCACCTTTAGAATACGTAGTACTAAAGGTAGGAATCACAGTGTGCAGGAAATGGCACAAAGTCACGTTGAAAGATGAGGGCGTGGGTGAGGGCGTGAAGATGAACGTGATGACCGTGATGAGCGCAGCGACAAGACAATCAGCGCCAGCAGATGAAAGACATACCAAAATAAAGCAGGATAGACTCGAAAAGAAAAGGAAAAAAATACTGACTCCGTCTCACGGCTGCTAATTATGATTACGGCGGAAGTGACGATAGACAGGTGGACGCGGACAGGGCGATGGAAGATGAGGCGGACGCCGTGATGGCAGGGACACAAAACGAGCGATGAGTTGAGTTGGCGATTGGAGATGGATAAGGAGATGAAAGAAGAGAAAACCAGATGCTGAGTTTATGGCCAGCACACAGCAGAACTAGGGCAGCAAATTCGAATAAGATGCAAAGGCAATCGCGGAGCGGGCCACGCTGGGTGAGATGGAAAAGAAGAGGGAAGAATAAATAGAAGAAAAAGGGAGCAGGATTGGGGAAGATGGAGAGGTGAGCTACATCTCCTTGCTCCGAAAACTCACCTAACCCACGAGATAAAAATGGGGCAGGTCGCCAGAAACGCCCCTGGGTCGGTTTAGCGTACATGCAGAACGCAGAACTGGCGTGCCTACACATTTGCATACTAATAGTGCTTTATTTAGTGATTTACGTGGTTGTACTGGTTCCTTTGGGCGATTTGGGCGAGGGAGTGGTGCTAGTAGCCGATGACGTGCACACCCACACACCCAACCAACGATTCAAACGATTGTTTATGTACAAATTTATGGCTGACTGGCGCGACATGGGGCTTGGCGTAGCTTTCTACTGTGCCTTTGCAACTACTGCAAGTTATGGCTGCAATTACTGCATCTGCTGTAGCTGCTGCTGCTGTAGTACTGGTGTCCTACCATAGTATGCATACAGTGTTGTTGTTGTTTTCCTTTCCTTTTTGCTCTCTTTTTTATCTTTTCTTTTATTTCGTGTCTCTCTATTTCCTTTCTACTGGCTGTCAACCTATTCAAGGAACTGACCGACTGACTGGCCCGCTAAATAGTCTAACCGTACTGACGAAACTGACTAAACCACCCAGCAGCCTGACTGACCTGATCTGGCCTGAACCGGCCTAGCTTGGCTTCTTGTCAAGTACACAAGCACAAAGGCTTCCGTGGAAATTTGCCTCCACCCCATCTACCCTTACTGCCGAAGAATAACGATCAAGATTTCTCTTTTTAGTGCTACTGATTCTCACAAGAACGTATATCTATCTAACCTAAATCTGTACATCGCCTCTACGTAACCATGTCTCACGTCTTACTTTGCCCAAGTTTCTTTACACATTTACCTTTCTCTCTTATCTTTATCGATCCGCCGACACTACTAATATGTACAATTAGCAACGCATTCAGCCATGAGCCAAAGTTGAGCCTTCACAGCAAGGCGTCTTCAGCCGGCAAACATTCACACAAGCGCCACCATAGCCCGCTTTAATTCACAAGAATAAGTTGGGCTCATGATGTACTAGGAAATATGTCAAACGCACCGACAAACCGAAAAGTATACTCCGATGGTCTAGAATTAGCCCAGAAATACATACAAATAATATATAACATATTTTATATATATATATATATATATATATATCTATTAGCGATCTCTATTTTCGCCCGTAACATGTTTCCCTGAGTATTTGATGTCATTGGCCAATTGCTACATTTGTGCCAGAAGGCGGTGAAGGCTACGACAGAACCTCATGATGACTTTTATGGTGTTGAGTAAAGTGCATCTATCATCACCATAGTGAATAACAACAATATAATAATAATATATATATATATATATACAAATACTCTGTGTCAGTCTTGATACTCCCCTATTTCTTACTTGTCAATGTCTTTTTTTCATAAAAAGTCATATTGTCTTATATCGCGGCTGACATGTTCATTCTCGCGCAAGGCATGATAAGTAGAAACAGATAATAAGTCCGTCAGGAAGAAAGAATGAATTCATATACAGGTAGTAGCATGCATTTTTCTTTTACTCCGCTCTCGTCAACACCCGTCACGCCAAAGATTAGCACATTGCAAGTGTGACTAGTAGTGATCAGTTTACCCAAAACAAGGCTCTAGGCATGTTGCGGTCGCCTATCTGCTGAGTCCCAGTTGCGGCAGTCGTTTACAACAAGCGAGGCAAGTTGGTAAAGATATGTAGGCTGTAAAGAGTGAGGCTCCAGTAAGAACCGATTGTCCTTTGGTTTTTATATATGTAACTAGTGTATAGATAAAGAATATGTGATCCGATATTTTTATTTGATTGGTACAAGCTCCCTTCAATTCGAATGATTGACTTCAAATTCGCCCTACTACTACTACAATATTTATTTTCTAGACTCTTTGCGAGCCCAAATGGAGATGATTTAGGTGATCATCGGCTTGCAGATAAAAAAAAAATTAGAATAAAATATAAAGACAGATCAATTATCGCGAGACCCGCTCATTTGCCGCTGGAACGTCGATTCGAGCGTCATCGATGACTGTCCTTGTTTATGTGTTGGAGTGGTTTCTGCCGCTGCCACTGTAACTACACTTGCAGTCTTTCAGTCTAGCACAGCGACTCAAAACAGCCCAAAACAGGATGAACCGATGCGAGCATTTTGATTGCCTGTCTCCGCTTGATTGACCTTTTTACCTACTTTTATCGAAACAGCACAAGAATGAAGGAGTAAGAAAATGTATATGTACTTTTATATCTATATGCAAGCAAAAAAAAGACATTAGCTGTCATATCTGATATATATAATTAAACCAATTAGTATAGAGAAAAAGGTCTTGTATCTTGTATCCTTTTTTCTACTTTTGGCAACTATGGGCGTCAAGTCAGGTGTGGCTGAAATGAGTAGTGCATTTTATTGGTCTCAATTGCCTTAAATTGTGAAGTCAAGGCAGCGTTCATCAGGTTTGTGGCGATCTTACCGGCCTTTGTTAAAGTAGCAACGCCATCGCTTTAAACGGGCAATTTATTTGCTTTTTTTTTTTCTTCTTTTGTTGTTTTGTTACTTTTATAGCGGGCGCTACTACTGATTACCGTCTGATCAGGAAATCCTAGCGATGTTTCGCGATTTTTTGTAGTGGGTTGCCCTTCTACAACTCCAAAAAAGCAAAGAGCAAAAAGCGAAATTTCGAGTCCAACTCCCCATATTCACCCATCCCATTAATCCCGTCTAACCTAGTACACATTATCCATCACATCGGCCCCAAACAGTTTTCTATACTTAGCCTTATTTTTTTCTTATTTCTATCCTTTTGCTCCTATCCATCGGTAGCGATAACGGCCGAAGCCACTCTTTTATTTTTTTATGAGAGTATATTCTTGCACTATAATGTTTCATTTTAGGAATCATACAGCACGCAGCCAAACGGCACTTTCCCTCCTTGTAACCATATCCCTTCTTTTCTTACTAATGACTTTCAGCACATAATTTATACATGTATTTCTTTGAGCTCTCTCACTTCTAATATTACATTAGTCACACAATCACATACAAAAAAGGGATTTCAAGAAAATTATGCAGATATTAAACTATCGAAAATAAAAACTATGGAGGGTACAAGAAATAAAATATCAAAAAAAAAAAAGAGCTGCGGTAGCGCCCGATGACTTGGGAAAATTCAAATAGGCTAATCCAGCCAACTTACTCTTTGGTTGGCCTCATCTCCCGCTTGTGTGATCTGTGTGATGCCAATGAATGAATGAATGAATCAATCAATCAATCAACCTCTCGTGTCTCATGTCTCTACCGCTAACGTCCGATTTGTCTACGGTCACGTGGTCAAATATCCGTCATAATAGGCATACCAAATCTGCCTGACAGTTGCCC